>NW_019379808.1:141160-168370 GCF_000648655.2 Copidosoma floridanum | reverse complement strand
AAAAAAAAAAAAAAACGAAAAAACTAGTAATAATAAACGATCGGGGAAACGCCACAAGTAAGACAACGAACTCATAGGGCCCCGATAAACTATCGCTAGCAGTAGTACGAGGTCGAGAGTCCGAGCTTGCATGAGAAAGGTGCTCTGTGACGGGTATACACACTTCCGGTGCTCAGGACGTCCTTGGTCTCGCATCTCAGGCCCGTGAAACCCTCGGCACACCTGAAACAACGTCAAACAATCGACATCAGTCTTTTCGGCTCTGTCGTGGTTAATTATATTTTTTAAATTTTATTTTAACAATAATTACATTATATGTTTGTTAATTTT
Organism: Copidosoma floridanum; assembly: GCF_000648655.2. The sequence continues at coordinate 168,040 of NW_019379808.1, read as the reverse complement.
AAACAAGTTACATAAATATTTGCGGGTTTTATACATTTTACTATGGGATAAATTGTATCGATTCAGTTTGTGTTAATAAGACGATTGCCCATCATTATGTTAACCAGAAAAGCACCCCCATCCCTTTATGTGAAAAATATTTTAGATGTATAATGTGACTCCACTCCACAAACAAATTTTGAAACATTCATCATCATATCAGCTTTTTGCTTCTATTATACACCTAGTGGAGTCATATTAAAATAATTTAAATAGTTTATATTTAATGTATATAAAACCAACCCCTTCCCCCCCAAAAAATAAGCCATCGCTAAATTCGCTCTCCCACAAAGCTAAAATATACGGGTTGGTACGAAAGAAGTCTGTCACGATAGAGATGCCGAGGATAATCTCGCTCGTCTGTTTTGCTTACGAGAGAAGTGGAAAAAAAAACCCCACTTTTCGTTCAGCGAGTGAAATAAAACTCGCACGCTCCCGAGCGTCGAGCAAACAGAAAGAGCCCAATACAAATCTGGAAAATAACCATACCCAAAGTTTCTGTTTCCATGCGTTGAAGAGTAAAATTATGTGCTCTCACGTATAATGGCACCGGGGACTCGAGAAAGCGTAAGGAGCTCGTTTACGTATACGCACATTGCGCAAGTAAAAACTCGCGGCGGTAGGAAAATCGGGTGGGCGTACACCAGAGCCTCTATATGAGATGGAAGATACATTTCTCTCTCTTCCTATCTTGAGAAGAAGGTGGCGTGAAAAATATATGATCCGCAGTGTAAAAAAGTGGGAAGGGGACTGCTTACACCATCACGTGTAATTATTTCTTCGAAGAATAGGCGAGGAGTGATGACGACGAGGGTTAAATTAAATTAAATTAATAGCCATTGCCGAGTTTTTTCTCTTACGCACACCTAGTTTTGGTATGGAAGAGTATTTTGGATCATCGCGGAGAGAATTGATGAGTTTGGAGCGCCGGGACTAAAATATACATACATTTTCGGTAAATCGCGGGGGACGATCAATCGTGTTGTTTTTTTTTTTCTCTTCAAGTGACGTATTATTTTTCTTTGATGCGTTTGTTTCGAGACAAATGGAAAAAAAAAAAAAAAAAAAATACATTGACGGGTAAGTGGAAGAGTGGACCGTGAATCACGATCACGCATACCGCTCTTGAGATTCGGGATAAAAATACGCACAGTACAACGAAGGAAACGGAGGGAAAACCGGGACCGCTCGATTGCCCTGTGATTGATTATATTTTAAAAGCAAAGCGGATCAATTATTCTTTGTTGGGAGGGTACATTCTAATTAATTAGCGAGTGAAAAAAAAAGTACAAGTATAAATATGTTTCCCCTTTACCACCGGAATATCGCGTACCATACGTTCGAGCTACGAATTAACGACTACGACGTCTTTCACGACATCGAGCTCGACAAGTCAGACGTACATCGCGACGGAGAAAAAAAAGAAACGACACAAGTCAGCCCGAAAAAAAGTCGCGACAGCTGAGAACGAGAGCTGTACAGAGAAAAATAATAATAATAATAAAAAAGCCTGCTGGGTTGTAAGTCCAGCCGTCCCTCCGGCATAACGAATCTTATTTTTGTATCAGGAGAATTGGGTTGGGACAGAAGGTGGGAGGATCGCCTGCAGCGCTACTCGTCTTTCCCCGAATTTCTCTCTTTTTCTTCTTCGAGGCGATCGTTTTACCTTTTTTTTTTACGTTGTGCGTATATACGTGCGACTTTATTCAGCATACACGGATCGTGCCAATTAAACGTTATTGAAAGAGTTTTTCGGAAAAATAACAACCATCCCTCGTCTGCTTAAAAATCACACCGCATCTCCGTCTCCGACTTTCTCTCGACACTTGTGTATTTTTACCCACTGCAGTGCTGATGCGACACGTTATTTTACGGCCGCGTGGCGGGTGACAGCGCTAGGCTGGTGCACAGTAGTACAAGTGCGATTAAGGGCAGACAGCAGTAGTAAAAGAGACGCCAACCGGTCGGACCAGGTGTTGCGGATCTAGTCGTTACTTCTTCTCTATAAATTTTTCACTGCCTCATTTTATCGTGCTTTCGACGAATACTCGATTTTGTGGAACAATTATGTATACATGAATATGATTGATTATAGATTTGCCCGTACGTAAAACGAAAAGATTGATCCGATAGATTTTATTGAAATGTCATCACGTCCGAATTCGAGCTTTTTGGGATTAAAACCACCCCCAAGAACAACAAAGTAATGTCCGTTTTAGTGATAATAATACATACACACTGGGGACACTTTTTGTCGTTTAGGATTAAACGAAAAGTCCACACGCGGTTGCTTTCCCGTCAATGGCGCACCGACTTGGGTTGATTTTACGCATTTTACCGTACGACTGGCCGAGCTTGAAAGCTCTACGTTTTCAATAACTAACAAAAAAAAAAAAAAAAAAAAAAACTCGAGAGCACACGTGAAAACGAAACGCTTTTTTAAAACACTCCGAAGCGATGTATCCGCGAATATCGGGCTTATATCCATTGAGCTCGGTAAAAGTGACGCGCAAAGTTAACGCGCGACCGCGCGGGAAACAAGAGAGAAAAAAAAAAAAAAAAAAAAATAGCACGGACGAAAAAACACTCGCCAGAAAACTCGCGCTAAAGAATAAAAGTGGAAATGGGAGATGCACGTATATACACGAAGCAGGAGGGCGCAAAGGAAAAATTGCAGCGTACCGATGACCCGGTGTAAGTACTGTTACCTCCCTTCTGTACACCTCTTTCATGATTTTGCTTCAATTTACGTTTACTATTATTACTTACTTACGCGCTTTGAAAGTATGGAGATTTTGTTTTATTACGCTGGTGAACTTGATTACTAGTATGACTGCACACGGGGTCCCGATAGTCGGGATATGTATTACATGATACTTTGAGGGTACAAGTGCTGAGTTATGTCATACACTTGAAGTACTATTATTATTATTATTTTTTTTTTTATAAAATTTATTACAGTCGGGTTGATAAACCCACTATAGAAACGATGGTCCCACCAGCTCTACCAAACTGCACAATTTTTGTGGAGGAAGCAGGGAACCTCTGATAAATACCATTATGTTTTACAAGCTCGTGCACATTAATTTTTTTCATTACAAATTCTTCGATCTGATTGAACCAACTACATCACAAACCAATTGGTTTACTTTGTCATGAATCTCATTAAAAAACACTCATGGCTGAAACACCGTGAACCTCTATTTCATATATGATAGTCCCTGTACTGTATAGCTACTAGCCGTGACTTGAAAAGGTACACCCAACGTGATAGAGAAAGCAAGAAAACCAGAAGAACGGCAGTTGGCCCAACTTGTTGGCCATAAAATCAATTGAAAGGCACCGGAAAGCACGAAGAAAGCTCAGCCGCGAATTACTCCGGCAGCTTCTTCTCCATCACTCCCACTTTATACACTCCCCTCGCGTTTTCCAAACCACCGACTGGAACTTCTTCTTCCTTCTCTTCCACCTACTTGGCTTCCGGGAAATTTCATTTCTCCGTGTTCTTCATATCGCGGCGCGGCCATACGTAAACCCAGCCCCGAAGGCTCGCAAAGTTCCCGCACCAATACGTACTACCCGCTGTGCAAGTTGTTCAGTCAACATCGTCCCAGCGACGAGGTCGCGAGCGGATCAATTCGCCCCGGCGATGATACCTGCGCCGCGTGCGTTTGTTTTAGTCCCGCCTAACTCGATTGTACGCGTCGGGAACGGTCTCGAGTTACCCATACTTGAGTCACGCTCCGCGGTTCCTCGTATAAATACGGATGATTGGAGCGCGCAAAGATATTGTTCCCTGGAAAAAAATCACGCTGTCGCTTCGTAATTCCAAATGAGCTCGGTTTTCGGTCTAAACCAATGTTTTCGCACCATCGAGCTTGATGGGGGGTTTTCTTCGAGCGTGTTTTGTCTCAAAACATGAGGTGGTTTTGTTCGTTCGCTATGCACGGCGTTGAGAGATTACTTGGGTACTTACGAGCAATATTATTTTTCGTCATACCCATTGTTATTATTATCGTCATTCGTGACGAGCGTATTTGCCTACTGGAGTTATGAGTGGTGCTGTTGAATCTTTGTAATTTTACTTTGACGTGAGCCATATTATGTTTTTTAGATTTTTCACTGAAATAAAAAGTCGTCGTTTTTCAGCGCATGATTTATTTGTAATTGCAAGTTTTTTTTTTTTTTTTTTTTTTTTTTTTTTTTTTTTTTTTTTTTTTTTTTTGTATAATTAGTGATGTTATAAATTGCATCTAACAATTAGAGGAACATTTCTGACCACTCTAGTATTGGTAAGATAATTTTTCTCTACAAAAAAGCTCACGTAGCTGACTGCATGGTCCAGGTGGTTACATGGAGGGGTTTGTTGCCCCAAGATGTTAGGAGTAGAGAGACGATAAATTTTCGTCAGATGAGCAAAAGGACGGCTATGTTCGATGGAATTACGTAGAAAGGTGTACTGTTACAAAGCTCTTTAGTGGATAAAGGTAGAGTTTAACTAAAATTTTTTTTTTTCAGCTAAAAATCTTAAATGAGAGTTTGTGCAATTGATCCTGTCGCAAAGTCGAAAAAACGAATTCTCCAATTTTGTTTTCCTAATTTCGTTCAACGTCTTTTGATTTTAACGAACGCGTATGGAGAGAAAAAAAACATCTTGGAATGAAAGATGAAAATTTTATTGTAAATAACAACACGAGCGACAGCAGAATAACTTGCCAATTGAAATTGATTATTCTGGACACTGTCACGGTTCGTTAAACCCCTCGAATTCTATCATCTTAGTCTCTTCTCCCCAAAAGTTCCGAGGCTCTCCACGCTTTTTTTCCCCACTTCCCTGCGTTTGTTCGACAAACAACCCAAGAGACGCTAGGCGAGAAATGACACATCCGTTTTTTTTAATCTCCCCTCCTACTCTCAGGAACCACCGACAAGGAGAGAAGACAGAGGCCCGGGTCTTTTCCGCGGATGGCCGGCCGGCTTGATTGAATAACGCTTCCGCGAAACGCGATTTCAAAGATAACACTTAGCGCCGGAGGCGTCGAAGAGAGGAGGTGGGCCGAGAAAAGCTGTTGGCAAAGCGCACACACACACGCACGCGCTCGGTATAGAGGAAGCGAGAAGTGGAACAGGCCGTCTGGCCAAGTGCCGGCGGGAGAAAAGTGCGGGGGAGAAAATTAGGTGATACGGAGGCGGAAGCACGCGCACGCCTGTGTGGGTACACTGGGGATTGCATAAGGGAGGGAAAAAGGCCCGAGCGAATTAGAGGGGGGAAGGAGAAAACACCGCGAGAGTAGATATATAAATAGGGGAGGGAGCGTCGTTATCGTGTATTATACCTTATATTGTTTATATTATGCCTTTGCATGTAAATACAATAGATACATGTGTATACAGCTCTCTCTCCTCGCTTGCCTGAGCTTTTCATCATTTTTTTAATCTTAGCTAATTACCCGTTCCCCCGGCGATTTTCATAACTCTCTCTCGGCTCTCGCCCGCTTATTACGTTGCCGAAGGATGCACACATCATGTGCCTGCATTTATTTTGGGTGAAAGTATACTCTTCAACGGTATATTTATACATCAGTCATTCGGCTCATATCCCGAAATGCACTTTAATCGGCCAAAGGTATGTACATGGAGGGGGAGGGTGCTTTTTCTTACTTTGCGAAAGCGTCAATGCTGAGGGACTCTTTTGCCGTTAAGCACGCGACTGCACGGAATAGCTTGTTTCGACTCTCCTCCTATACACACGCACGGGCCAAACGATCAAAGTAGGTTACAGAGAGAGAGAGAGAAGCTGCGCGTACACGAGCTCTCCACGGTGGTGGGCTGATGCCACGGAGTAAAAGGTTTTCTTTTTTTTCCTCCCCCACCCCCTACCCCTTGGTTTTCGCGCACTTTGCCGCCAATTCTTTCCCTCGAGAGCCCCAAAGTAGCCTTTTCTCTCTGCCGGGGAGTGTTTTTTCTCAACCCCCGGTCCCTTTCCCTCGCCGTACTCTATGCGCACGTCGAGGCGCCAGGACCAAGAGGCGAAAGCGATTCCGAGGTCTTAATGAAGTCGCTTTTCAACTTCTTCTCCCACCGAGTGTATCTCCTCGTGCTCTGACTTTTATCAAAATCGATGGAAAGTCAGACTCGGAGTCAATGAAACACCAGCGTCCACTCGACGAACACAAGGGGGCCAAAGACCCTCCTGGGCTGTTTGTAGTGTCAAAAATGAAAAGCAACGACGCCGGCCTCTCGTCATACACATTTGGGGGCTTTGCTTTAAGGTTCCACAAAATGTCAAAAAGTAAAGCTCAAAGGACTCAAAGAGAGCCGACACCTTGAAGAGTCAAGTAAGCGTAATGGGTTGTATATACATCGGGTTTTGCACACGACCGAGGAGAGGCTGCTTTTTTTTTCATCCCCATCCCCTGGCAAGGAGTCAGCCAACTTTTTTTTCTTCCTCTTTCCATACGCGGGAGCGTCGGTGCGGGTATATTTAATAAAAGCTTCAGAATCGGACACAAAGGGCGCAAAAACCAGTGCACGGGGTCGCGTGCTACACATCGTAAGCAGAATTTATGCGGGGCTACAAAAGACGGAGGGACGACTGGAACGGAAAGCCTCATCGGTCACGTACATACGCAGGTATATACCATAGGGATGATGTAGAGGATCGCTGCAGCTACTTACTCCGATGTCGGAGTGGGCGCTGGCTGGTGGGACAGGCCAGGAAAATTGGTACACCCTCCTCCCAGCCTTTGCCGGCGATCTTCGCTTCAGTCATTCACTCTCGCTTGTCTGGCCGTTTTCCGCCTCCGGGAGCACCTAAATTCCCCTTGTTCCCCATACACCGTATGTATCCACGTCTACAGTGTATTATATACAGGGGGTGTATAAGAACGGACCTGTGCACCAATGTGTCAAAGTTCACCGAAACGAGGAAGGAAAGTCGTGTGAGCGAGAGAGCCGAGGAAGAGAGAGAGAGAGATACCGAGGGAGCCTCCGAGCGCGTAAAAATATGTCCGGTGTATAAATACACGGGGGAGCGTGAGCGCCGAGTTATAATTGCTCGCGTAGACTAAACGAAAATAAAAGAGGCGGCAAGGATGTATATATATATTTGTATTGTGTTTGTTTTTCGTCATTTGTCTTGATGTATTGCGCGACGTAGATCTTCCGTTCCCCTCTTCTCTGCCCCCCCCCTCCCGAAAAACGCTCTTCTCCGCGGCCCGATAAAAAATTTTAGAATAATCTTCTAAATTTAAACGAAACGAAGGAAATAAACGAGCAATAAAGATCAAAGGAGTCGGGGTATCACCCGTAAGTATATGTGTCTCGCGATCACTCTCGGCGCAGTTAAGGCGTCGCAAGAGAACATAAGGGACCGAGAAAATAAAAAAATAAAAAACGCCGATGCCGGTGAAAAGAAAATCGGCGCTGTTCCCGCCGACGGAGATCCATCACGCGAGCGAAAATAAAACCGGGTCAGCTTTCCCCTAGCTCTCTCGTCCGGAGAGGCGCTCGGTGTGTAGTATTATAATTAAAACTCGGGGAAAGAGAGAGAGAGAGAGAGAGGATCCGTGCGTGGGGGCCTAAACAAGCGCCGGGTGTTTAATCACCGGCTGATTAAAAATTAACGGGATCACCGGGATGTTGAGTGCTTTGCGCGTGTGTGCGATCGGCGAAATATTTACCGATCATGATCCCCGTACCTATACGGGTCCACGGTAGAACTCGCGTCTCGTCGCTGCTCGAGTTTGAGCAGAGTTGATTGGACGGATTTTACGAGCAAGCGCGAGTACGCGTACGTAGGGCTGGTTGACAAATTGGAAGCTTTTTTTTGTTGAGAGCCAATACTGCGTTTCATGGATTTTACTTATGGAAAAAAAGTTGTCAATGTATAGCTTCTTTCCATCCTCCGTCGCTCTAAACGCTCATTTTTTTTTTTTTTTTTTTTTCTGTTTCTCATTTAATTACACTGTAGCGAAGTGCAAAGCGCCCATACGTTATAATGTTATATCCGGGGTCGCACGATCGGCCCGTTGGCTCTTCTTCATCGAGGCGTTAAGTGCACACGCGCCAACAAACAGAGACAGCCGATGTAGCGGAAGTGGTCAAGTCTCCCGAAACCCTCGCCCGACCGAGCTCACTCCCTCTCTCTGTACAACACCCTTTGCTCGTATAATCTTCAACGTAGCAGAAGCGCCCGTATGACACGCGCGAAGAAATCACTCGCAGGTGTACACGCGTGGGCGTTAACTCGTGCTTTTTATTTTAGGTGGGCGCTTATTCCAGCCTCTCCCGGCTCTTTTATTTCGCGCTCTAATAAAATGGCTTGCTCTTGTTTTCGCTCAACCACTGCGGTGCCTCCCTCCCCCAACCCCCCGGGTCACGTACGTATATACACGCACAGAGCCCGGCCTTTTTTTTCGGCACCGCGTAAATGTCTTATCAGAGAAATGGAGGATTCTTCCGAGCGGAAATTTCTCTGCCGCTTTTGCCCCCCCCCCCCCCAACCCCTGCAGCGTCAAAGTGTGTGTTTTTGTTTGTTTATTATGATTATTTTTTTTTTTTAATCCACTTGCTATTTCTTATTCGGGTGAGCCGGGAAAAAGCTCAAAGCAGTTTATCAGCACTGCCTCAGGTGTATGCACGCGCACGAGGGAGCTTTGAAAAATCCGTTAAGTGATTATTGCCCCAGCTGTGTATATATGTATGTACACCGCCTTTGGCCGCGGGGCGCTTATTCAAATATATGTATCGGTTATCGGGTCGGCCTCTTTTTCTTCCCCGCCGCGATTAATTCCCGCTGACTCGATACTTCGCGGGAAAGGGGAGGGATATCCGGGTTTTCCTTTTTTATCGGGAGCTCGAGGGGTAGGTATTTAGAGTTTCGCCGAGGGTCGATAAATATGAGGCATTCCCGGGGGAATTAAAATCTTAAGAGGTTTTTGCCTCTGCTTGTGTGTTGTGAGCTACGAAATTAATAATGATCAGACAATGGACCAATGGAACGGGGGACGCGGTATCGCTGAGTTTGAGCACGTTATTTATCGACTGTAGCCAAAGTCGAGTTAACTCGAGGGTATAAATTTGAGGATCGTTTTATTGAATAATCTATTCGTGGGGTGGGATCGTGGATTTTCATCGAAATGAGGTATATGGGATGTATTTTTAAAATGCACAACTCGGAGCAGATAAAAGTTTTCCAACGTTTTTTTTAGCCTATCTGCGGAAATGTTTGTTTAATACGATAAATTTCCAAGGAAATGTTGGCAGTTATTGGGTAAGACTTGATATACTTCTGTATTTTTCAACTCTCCAAATGGAAGAACGGTTTCATTGAAATAAGAAACCCAACAATTCTTTTTTCTTATCATCCCAAAAGTGTTTTAAATTAGCCGTAAACACGTTTAAAACTTATTCGAAAAGTGTGTCATGCGTTACGTTATTTCTGTTTACCAGTTTTTGTTTTTTCGTATAATTCCAGATGTATGTCAAAGATAAAAATATTTGCCCCATAGGTGCCTCTAAATAAAATTTTCTTTCAATTTTGAGATATTTCGAACTGTAACAAAGAATTTTATTCAAACGTGCCTGAGACTTCGACATAATTATTTTATGAATTTTCAACCATTTAGAAAAAAAAGAACATTTTTTTTCCCTGAAATAAAGGACATACTCTATTCTGAAATAATTTTGAACTCGTCACTATTCACAGTAAAGTTTCGAGAACATTTTTTTATCCATTTTGATGCATTAAATCCTATTGTCGAGTACTCGAAATCAAATGTTTAAATACTATTTTTTTTCCTAAATTGTTTTTTTCTTTCAAAATATTAATGCATTGTTGTTGCTTCAAAAAATTTCCAAAACCCGTGGGTATCCATTTTTAGGTAACCGTACCCAAAGTCCACAACGATACCATCTATGTCGAGTAATAGAATGACAAAATCAGAGCGATCAACTGCAGTGGAACCAAAGAACGTGCAGTATACACTAGCACTGCGCTCTCTTTCTCGAAAGCTCTCCCGTAATTTTGTTATTTAGTTCGAAATTCGCACCCCGCGTGTAACTTGTTTTAAAACGCGCCGAACAAATGGGCACGGTAAATCATTCGCAACAGCCAGCTAAATTTCTCAGCTTCCAACACTCGCCTTTCCCCGTTGTTTTTTGCCTCCGATACAATTTGTTTTTAAGACGCGTCATAAAAGCACCCTAAAGCTCGGTCGATTAACTTTCCACCGTTTCAACTGCGTAAACGTACTGCCCGAACCACGCGTAAAAAATATACGACCGTCCTCGCTCAGGGTCCAATAAAAACCCGAGCTTTCGTCCATGGCCGCGCGAATCGTACGAGCTTTCGAGTATGCGTCCAGCGTTTGATCGAGGAAGATCCGCTACAACCGTATACACGCAAAGCCTCGTATCGATTTGCCTGCAAACAGACGCGTTCGTTAGTCCGTATGCATATATTCAGTGGAAGAGCTTGCGGGCCTCTAGACACCCGCTCGGTCTTTCGAATCAGCTATTCAGCTAATTTTGTGAGCTTATCTTTTTTTTTTTCCCACACCTCGAATGCACCCAACTAATGTATTTGCTATGCAAAAACTTGTAGTGTTCACACACGTAGAGGTGTCTACTGCTTTTTGTACCGAACTAAACAATTTCATTGTTAAAAAAAAGTGCGAACGAATAAGAAATGGAACAGGGAATACACGGGTTGAGCGACGATTGTTCTCGAAGTAATAATGAAAAGCTCTAGGGCGTTTACGGTAATTATTTATAACAGCTGAAAGTGAAGAGAGCATATTTAATTAAAAAACAAGAGAGATCGGGGCAACAAGAGATTACACTTGTATTTAGTACGGTCTCGTGTTTAATTAGTGCCCGGGTGCCGTGCAAAAGGAAAAAGGTGTGCAGGGGTTGGGGGATAGAAGAGATAGAAGAAAGAAATAAAGGAACTGGGGGGGGGGGCGCGAGCAGCTTCAAGAAGTTTATTCTTACAAAAGAAACTCCATCCGACGAAAGAAATTAGCAGAGGAGGGGGGAAAAAAGCGAGTCCGGGGAATATACCCACGCAAGTGTGTTTAAAATTGAAACTTTCACGGCCGCTCTGACGCGTGCACCCTTTTCTTACCCTTCCTTTTTTTCCCCCGCATTCCCTTACTAAACGCGTTTCATTTCGTTTTTATTCCCTTTGATGCTCCTCCCTCTCCTTCTTTTGCACACCCATCGACCGATCCACCCCTTTTTTTTCTCGTGTACTCGCTTGTTTCTACTTGTAAATCGAGTACCGATCAAACGATTTTTCGTCCCTCCTCTGCGACAGTTTGCACAAAACAATAACCATCGATTCCGAAAGACGGGGGAAGAGGCCAAGAATAATCACTTTCTACTCGATCTTTGCTTCCTCGTCGTGGTCAATTTTTCTTTCGCACGTAACTCCAAGCACTGCCGATCTCGAAGTAAGATGAAAAATCTTTGCTCACCTTTGGAGGAACAAAGTAAAAAAAAGTTAAATATATAACAGTAAAATGTTTGCAAAACGCCTTGTAATATCCCGCAGTTTATCTACTCCAGAGCTATATCGTGTAGATCGGCTAAGCACGAAATGTCTCGTCGAGCCTCGCGTGAATAATTCACTCTCGCGCGCCGACCGAAAACAAGAAGCGTCCGTAATAGAGTACCGAAACAAAAAAGAGTGCCATATGCCTGCACGTCTGCTTTAATTATGCACGCGCGGACCCCGAGCTGGCTTTTAAATTTACTTTTCGAATAGACCGGCTCCCTCGTGAAAAAAAGCGCCACCACCACCAGTAGTGAGGTCGTGGTAAGACCGAAGGGGAAGGGGGGGGGGGGGAGGAAACAAAAAGTGAGCAGTCATGCAGCCGTTTGAAGAGCCCTCTCTCGTGCACCGGGTGTCCGTCGACTTTGCGGTGTCGACGTTTTTTTTTGTCCCCCCGCAGAAGTGAGGGTGGGGGGGGGCCATTCTTTCGGCCGGAGAGGGCGATAAGCGCGTTTCCCGCACCCCCCCGCTATATACACCTAAATAAATCATTATCCGCAGCTCACAGGGAGAAGGGGGTGGAGGACATCCTCTGCACGTGCACACACGCTGAATAATCCAGAGAGTTTCGATGGCGGCTGGATTTACGCGAGCTTAGCCGGACCATCGGAGCGCGAAGGCACGAAGAACGACGCGGCTAGACTATACCACCCCCCCCCCACATCTACCTCTGGATTAATTGACTATTTATAAGCACTCACGTGGCTGCTGCTGCTGAGGCACGGGAGAGTAAGAGAGGAAAGAAGAGCCGAGTGTATATATGTGCTGGCCGAGTTTACCGATCGCTTTGCCATTAATTATATTGTGTACAGGTGTAGGGAGTGCGCATATCAGACAACGAGATGCGTTTTACTATTTCTTTCGTTTTGCAGACGACGAGAGTCTCGGATCGTAATTTTTTCATCTCAACTTTGAGATGATTTAGCTTATGATGTAAAACGTACGGCAAAATGGAGGGCCTAATTTTTAATTGACGTGCAACAACATAATAGAGATACGATTTCGCGTACGTCGCTTACGCACGAATGAGCAAGTCAGTGTATATTATACCAAAACACGCACAGACGCGCGGGTAATTGCCCGTAGAGTCAAAACTGATGCATCATTATCTCTCGACACGGTCTGTCAGATTCACATCGGCGAGTGTTGGCTGGAATTATCCCTGTGTGTGAGTACGATGCCGTTCGACGCGCGTCAAAAATTCCTCCCTCGCGCGCCAGACGGATTAAACAATTATTATTTCGTGTAATTTCGACAGTACTCCCTCCTCGTGTATACGTATACCAACTTTCGTTGTAATTGAAATTTTTAATTAATACGTTTTTTCAGACTGCAGATTTATGAAAGATTGCACCGCGGTAGCGTTGGTTTTTCGTAAAAAACAAGTACGGGGTTTCAACATTCCTTTGACAGGTGAAATTTTAATGAATGCGAGAGAAAAAAAAAAAAAAAACGAGTGAGGCGAGTCAAAAGCTAAAAGTCAATCAAGCCGACCAGCTCCAACGCAACGATTCACGATCCCGCGCTTCATCGAGAGGCTAATTAGCAGAGTCGCAATATACGCACACACGGTTGAAAATAAAAAGTACCCAGGGATGATTTCCGCGACACGGTTACCACTGAGATTTTTAATCCCCTCCTCGAAGAGGCGTATGGAGCGCGCAGGCGGAGTGTACGTTCCCCTCTGGTGGAGGGAGGAAGATATACTCTCGGCCATTGTCCGTCACGCGCTGCCGATACCTCGGGGAACACACACGGGCTCTTTATCTCTCCTCCGTGGATGCTCTGGTGATGGACCAAAGGGCGAGAAAAGACTCGCAGTACACTTATTAAAGGTGAGAGTTATCACTCTTTCGAGGCAGTAGAGTATACTTTACCGGGACAACTCTCGCGCCACCGATATGAAAAAAAAGAAGAGGTGTTTTGTACATCCAATATTCGAGACATTGGGGTGTGTCGTGGAGAGTCGCGCGCAAGCTCTAAATTCGGGCCCCTCCGAGAGTAGGTACTTTGGGTTATCGACGCGAACACCGAGCGACTCCTCCTGGAGGGAGACCAAGATGGTGTATCCGAGAACGACCCGAGAGAAAAGAGCCGTTCGGGCGACGTTTATCGGCAACACTTTGCGGCCGAATTGCGCCCTAAACTGCCAATACACTGTCCGCGAAACTGCCCGATTACGCGGCCGCACCTGGGCCGTAACCTTAAGAATCCGCGCTGTATTGCGTCGCGCGTACATACGAGTGCTGTGGTCTGCAGCTGACGCAGCCTCTCCCCCCCCCCCTATACATCTCGTGGGTAACAATATATATGTACACCCCTTTTACCGCAGAGAGACCGTTTGGTTTCATTGATTGCATCCTTACGTTTTGCGGGGGTGTAGTGCAAGTTGCTGTACACACAGGTGGGGTGCTTATTCGGTGGTTTTCCAAACTATGCGTGTTGTCGAAAAGGACCGCAAGCTCGGCGCGTGGACTGGCAATTGATAGCGAACGTTACGTTCGCGCGTTTACGAGGTCGTGCACAAAATTTTGGGCATTAGCTGCGAGCTCGTTCCCGACACCCCCTCTCCCTGGCAAAGTCCCTTTCGATAATCACTCGGAAACGGGCGATCGTCGTTGCGATTTTCCGGTGATTTGTTTTAATGATGCTTTGTTTCTCGATCGCGCGACTTTATCACCCGGCCAACCGGGTGCTATTAACTCCGGGATGATGAATAATGATCGTGTTCTCCCTCTGTACTGGAGGGCTTTTGCCGATTCAATAGAGCCGCCCTCGTTATATTTTCGCCTTGGTTTTGCGGAATTTGTTGCTTTTTTTTTTTTGTGCAACGATAGATTTCAAAGTAAAACTTTGCTGGTTGAAAAATACCAGAGGAACAAAAAGGCTAACACCCCCCCCCCCCCAGCGCAATGTGAATGACGCGACGTCGCTCTGCGTTTTCACTTTACGAGCGAGTCTCGTGACACATTTCGCTGGTTTTGTATTACATGCGCTTCAGCAGCAGAGCGACACCCTCGTTGCTTGTTTCCTTCCAAGTTGTGCAAAGCAGGTGTCGCACGTGGGATGAAAATTAAATGAAGTGAGTAACAGCTTTCATCGATTTTTCAACAAAAAAAAAAAAAAAAAAAAACCTTTACACTATTTTGTATTATGTATGTATCTCTTCATCTGTGGTACATTCAAGTTAACAACGACTGTTTGTCCCTCTACCTCGGAAAATAACACACACACACGAGGTACTTACAATGCCCCAACACGAGCTTGCAAGCATCCACTTCGCTTCGAGGGCAAACTATTTTTCCGGACGACAATGTGCCCCGCCACCGCTAAAGCTCGGAGTTGAAAATGTTTTATGTGTACACAAAAGAGCCCTGGCTTTTCAAAGCACGTAATTAGAGATGTTTGAAAGCAACTCTCCAGCACCCGCGGTGACAATCAGAGAGGAGCGTTTAACCTTATTTTTTAATTTTTTTTTAATTTTTTAGTTTTTTCCTCGTTCTGAAGAGTTGAGGCGAGGAGGAGCTTTCCTGGAACTTGTAATCGCCGAGATGCACAGAAGAGACAGGAGACGCGGGCTGTTTCGGCGACGAGAGCTTTCGAACTTGCATATACACGTATGTGGACTGGGCGAGCTGCAACAGCAGTTAAGATAAAATTCCAGGGCCCTTGAAAGTTTCGCAATGGTTTCGGTATTTCGTATGATACAGGGGTGCGCGCGTGCACTGGTCTGAAAGTTCGGCGGAGCAGGATTTCGCGGGAAAGCCTGGGGATTCGTTTTCGGATTGATCGGATGGGGGGGGATTTCAACTTTGAAATTGATATTTTTCACCGTACGCGAGAAAACAATACGAAACGGATCCTTGGATTTTAAAGGGGTGGGAAGAGTAATGCCGCTTCTTGGGACTGTAATGAGAGCTTTCACGTGACACGTAAAATTTTTTTTGTGCTCGAAGCTCGAATATAATACTGGAGGAGGGGACAAAAGACTCGCGACTTCCGGAGGAGCTGGTTACGAGCGACTCGAGATGGAAATACCGCCCACAGAGTCCATTTTTGAAAAAAAAAAAAAAAAAAAAAAAAAACCATCAGACAAGTTTGTTGGAAAGTGCATTGCGGCTCTTGAAAAGCTTTTCGAAAATTTTACCCGATAACTCGACACGCGTGGCTGTGAAAAGCAAAATATTGGTTTTCGAAGATCGACGTCACTCCAGAGAGCGTTTGATTCGCTGGGAAATCAATGTTGAACGCCCCATGGCTTTTCGCAAAAAAATACGGGGGATGGATATACCTACTTATTAAAATTCCATCCGGATGTGTTCTGGAAAATCGAGGGAATAAGCGCGTGTTTCACGCTCGGGCATTTGCATGCACGGCCCTCCCACGAGCTTGTAACATTATGCGCGTTCCGTGCGCGTTTCTTCTCCCCCCCCCCGCCGATATTTCAGAAACGCGAAAGCGGAACTCAAATTGCACGGAAGCAATCGAAGGGGAAAAATCTTTATTACTTCGGCGTGCAACGCGACTGCGTGGAAAACCATTTGGAAGATCCGACGCGGCGATCCATATCTGAGCTGGCACTGTCATTGTCGTGCGTATTTTTGCTGTACGATTGTTATTGACTAGCGCGAGGATAATTTTGTTACCTATACCCACTGTGCATTATTGTTTTGTTACGGGTTTGTCGATACTTTGATAACCGGGTGGTTTGCCCCGAGTGCCTTTTTACCCCGACATACTGCTTCGCAGTTTCACAGCGCATGTACATATAGCATCGGTGCAAACACAGTCAGGCGCATAATTGCGCAACTCGGAAATTCATAAAAGTTCTGCCGCTCCGCGTTCGAGAACAGTGCAAAGGGTATCGAGTACTTTGGGAGCTGTTACGGAAGTTGGACGAAAGGTTTGCATCGAGTGGAACTTGAGTTTGTCAGGATGCTCGGAGAGAAGGAAGGAGTACAAGATAGATGAGGGGGGGGGGGGGAACGCCGACAGACGGACGATACGCAGCGGGAAAATTGCTCGCGAATCTCGGGGTAAAATTTCTCCTGCCATCGCGGCGTGACAAAGATGTACACAGCGTACAAAACTTTCCAGCTGTGGGTTAAAGGATCGATTTTCACTGTGGTTGCGAGAGGTGATTGGCACGTGGCCTCTGCTCTTTTTTCCCTCGCCCGAGCACCGAGCTTTCTAATTTCCCGCTCTCTGCCTTTATATTTTTCACGGCACGAGCGGCTCTTTCTTCGTTTAACCCTCAAATATTTGCCTGCCCGCAAAAAGCACTGTAAAATGGGGTAACGAAAGGTTAAACACGGGCATGATGGCCCGCGGAGATTGTGCGTTAACGAGGAGTGGTGTGCACGCGGGAGGGTCTAACGAGGCCCAGTGGTTTCGGGCGAATCGACAATGCAATTAATTTTGGAACGGAAACCCGAGGAACCAAAATAACTCCGGTGTGATGCATAGCGTGGGAGCACAGCAAAGAGGACCGACCGCTCGAGAGCAGCGGGTTTTAATTACGCCATCAACCCGTCGCCGAAACGCTCTGGCCGGTGGACGGCACCACCTGCACCAAAACACGCGAGAGAAATCATAGGCAAACACATCCCACTTGGGAGCGAGATATTGCGGCACGTCGCGCCAGCTGCACGTCCGGAGTCGCCGTCTTGTGCACATTGTATATATACGCCGGCCGCGGTGGGCGTCACCTGGACTTTATTATTCGATACCTCGGTATCAGCGCGCAATGGGCCGAACGTCGCATCCTTGTGGCTCCATGCCAGTGTATACTTTTATATAACCGTCCTTCCGCTGTCGGTGTATTGGTAAACTCGTCGCGTGTCCAATCATAGATAGGGTGGAGGACTCTTCGCGCACGGATGAACCTTCGTCGGGGGTGCCCTCCATGGAGACCGCGCGCGTACGTGCGTGATCGAGTTCGGGTGAGCCGGCTCGTCCATTTATCTTTTCTCACCGGGAAGGAGACTAATTGAGAGGATAGCCGGGCCAGATCGGCCGTAGCCGATGCCGCACTGACGTATCGCGAAAATAACGACGGTCGTCGTTCCCGGTCTTTTGTCACTGGGTGGGTGGGTTCGTTGGGTCGGGATGTCTCGTCTGTTTTTTTTTTTTTTTTTTTTTTTCCCTCTGTTGGTCGTTGTTACGTGTATACCTGTACTCGATCTTCATTTGGAGTCTTGGCTCTGCATTATCGAGATGATTGTTTGCTAATGACGCCGATTGGGGATTGAGGTTTTGGCTCGTCGTTACTCAGTTTCGTCGCTCTCTTGGAATTCTCCAGTTTTATAAGCTTCGTGGCGAATCTATCCACACACTCTATTCGTAAATAGAGTCGATAAATACAATTTACGCGTTTATTTGACGCAAGGTGAGCATGTCTGTCCGATTCGACCAATGTCTGACCAAACTCGGTCTTTACTACTGAAAATTTATAATTCGTCATTTATCGTTGTACAACTGACAATTTTCACTGCTTCAGTCGACTCCATTGTTTTTTAATACGTACATCAATAAAATAAACATTAGTTTGTGTTCTTCTACACATATCTATTCCACGCACCGACCCTTACAAAGTGAGTAGAACCTTTTAAAACATCATTACTTACGTTTGAGCTGAAAAATTTTATTCTAGTCATAAAAAAAAAAAAAAAAAAAAAAAAAAACTAAACCACCCTACATCTTGCTCCAACACAACGAGCGCACTTTCCAAAAGCCCCGAAACAGCATACAACCGCAAGAGCACCCCTTTCGTCCAGCGGTAAGGCCGCCGCAGTGCAGGAAGAGGTTCATTAACGTGAGGTCATAAATTGAATAAGCTGCTGAGCGAAATTTCAACTAGATACATCGCATAGACACACACATGGTAGGCCGTGTGCTTGGACCAAGAGATAGTATCCGCACACGTGCGAGCCAACAATGAACGGTTCGACTGTATGGCAAGGTAGCTGCCCTTCTTTGACTGCGCGCCTTGACCCTCGTCCGTGTTGTTCGTCGGACGAGGATCTTGTAGGCCTTTTTAGCATCCACCTACGAGCTAATTTGGCTGTGTGTACTTGGCGTACGGTAGCTAAAGAGCCCCCCTTAGCGAGTTATTCCTTGTTGGAAGAGTCAAGGAAGAAGCTTATACACTGCTCGAGGATGGGTAGGCGTAGGGTGTACGCAAAAAGCGAACTTTGGCCTTTTTTTTCTCGCGATTCTTTGCACTCACATATTATATGCATGATCCTCATGCCCCACCTCTCTACTTATGGTCACTTTTGTTAATGGTAATGTGTGACTTTGACGCAAATTGATTAAACGTCAGGCTCGTGCGGCGTATCCCAGAAATTAAATAGATTTGCAAACAACGATGTCAAAATAATTGCATGCGAGAGCGCTGCTGGTGTCTTTCGCGAATCTGAATACGCGTGGTGCCAGGAAAAACATTGAAATTCATGTGTACACGCCACCTCTCCGCGGTTTTCGGATACCGTTGGAATTTTTGTAACTCGCTGTCACGGCGCTTGTGTCGTTGGGCCTTTTGTTTGAACAAACACTTTTGGTTAAAACAATGTACGTTTGTACTGATCGTTGGTGAAAGAGGTCTTTGGTGGATGCTATATTATTTTTAAATCTGTTAATATATGATTCATCAAAATCAGGTCGGTATTTTATTCAATTTTATCGTAGGAAGTAACTGAGATAGTAAACAATAGGACAATAACAATTTCTCACGTGTATTTAATTACGTGAACTTATGGGACTGACAAATGGTAATTTGTAGTACTTGATTGAATTTGTGAATTTACAGAATGAGAAACCAAATCCTACATTAGTTAACAAATAACACCACCCGAGAGAGGTTTTTTTTCTGAAATATTCAAGAAATCGTGTACAACCAGAGAAAGAGGAAGAAGAGGAGGAGAAGGTAAGGATAGGGGGGTCGCACCCAGACAGCCAGGTCCGAAATGAGAAAATCCCCGGAAAAGCACGAACCCCCGAATAAGAGTCCTCCCCCGAGCAGCTCGGGGGTGCCGGAAAAACTCGCGAGGCGCGGCAGTAAATAAAAATAGCGAGAGCGCTCCTGCAGGCTCCCCCTCCCGGAGTCAATATCTGGAACTGCGGACTAACTCTCGGAGCGGGTTGGAGATGAAAACGGTCAATGTTCCGTTCGGCAGGCCATTTCTTTTTTTTTTTGTACCTCCTCAACCCACATTAACTTGTACCTCTGTAAAACGCANTTTTTTTTTTTTTTTTTTTTTTTTTTTTTTTTTTTTTTTTTTTTTTTTTTTTTTCTTCTTCTTCTCCTGCCGGAAGGAAGAAAAAAAAGAAGGAGACTCTCGAATGGCTCCCGCTCTTTTTTTTCTCTTTTTGTGCCGGCTGCTGCGCAGCGTCTTCCGTGTTTGCCGAGTAATTCGAACGAACAGACGTTATATAGAATAAGCGCCACTTCGGCGAAAAACGTTAAAAGCGAGGGAGAGAGGGAGGAGGTTGCGCGCAAATGTATATATACGGGGCAAGAGTAGCAGTGCAGCTTAGCCCGAGTTGAAATTGGCTCTGCGAAGTTTTTGAGAACACGAGAGTTTAATTGGCTTTGTAATGGCTTTCGGCTGAACAGAAGAGGGATGCAGAAGAGGGGGGTGGAAAAATGGGTGTGGTTTTTTCTCCCTCACCCCTAGCTCGTTAAACGAATGTAAAAATCGAGGATGCATTGATTAATCGAGGAATAATTACCCATTGAGGGCAGTGTATCCTCGTTTGAGAAAGTTAAAGCTCAACTCCTCGTTGGCGAGTGAAAATTTTAACAATTTAAAGTGAAAAAAAGAAAAGAAAAAAAAAAAACATGTTGAAGGGGGTCGATGGATCTTACCTGCAGGCTGGCTCCCCGACCGTCTCGAAAAAGAGGCAGGTACCACCGTTCATGCAAAAGTCGCCTGTGATCGGACAGGGCTGCTCTTGCCTCAACCACGCCGCTGTCGCTGAAAATAATAACAAATCATGAGTTTTACGAGGAAATATTTTCAGAGCGTTATTTGGTGGTTTTTTTTTTTTTTTTTCATAAAAAATTTCAGTAATGATTATTGCTGCTGTATTTTCGAGAGTAAACATTAAAAAAAAAAAAAAAAAGAAACTACGCGCGATTGAATTGAAATCGAACTCTATCAGAGCCAACACGATTTCCTCGGGGGACTCTTCGAGGTACAATCAGCTCTTCTCAAAAGCGGGGATGTACACAATGCAACGTATGTTAGGTGTGTGTACGTGCAACGACGAGCAAAGCGCGCTCGAGTCGAGCAAAACTCATCTCGATACCTAAGCGCCTTGACTCGGGGTGGTGGTAACTGGGGCTCGAGGAGCTTCGTTTTCAATTTGCAGTCCCCTAGATTCTCCTCCCGAGATTCCTCCCCCTCTCGCCTCATGACAGGCGAGCAAACACGCACAGCTTTTGTCGCAGTCGTTGGATTTTAGCATTAAGGGAGGGAGAAAAAAAAACCACGAACCACTTTCTCCCCCGAGCGCCTAATGCCCTGTTAGTTCTCGTTACGACTAACGAGCAAGGAGGGGGTCGCGCGCGACAACTTTCGCGCCGAGAGGAAATTTCAATTTCGCAAGGGGCTGAAATATACCTGCTGCGGCCACTCGGCGTATCGCCAGCCCGACCATTTCCTCCTCCAGTACACGCGATACGACGTCGCTCCAGCCCCCCCCCTTCCCCCCGGAAACACGTTACCAATAAGGCAGTCCGCGCCTTCCGCCTCCACGATTTATGCTCCGCCGTAATTTTCCCCTTCGCAACGTCACATTTTTCAACAATTTTTTCGATTCCCCATTCATCGCACCCCTTTCCCCCCGTAGAGTCTCTCGGGACGTGGGTACGTAGTTATACTTCCGGAGGCATAAGCTCGATAAAAATCCCCCGATGAATGGATCATCAAAAAGTGCAACGGCGCATCCGTCACTCTTACAACAATGAATCAGCTCCTTATCGCGATTTCCATTGTGTAAAGGATTTTTTTTTTTTGCCCCCAAAAACTCTGTAATATATACTCTCGCTTTTTATCACACGCTCGCCACTCATAAATATCACCCGCCAATTCTAAATTATTTATATACACAAGCGCATATAGAGCGTAGGAGAGGATTTTAGCGGGGAAAACCCATTACGTTGAATTATAGCCGCGTATTTTAAATTATCCGCCACGTCCCATAAATCGATGCGTGTATAGACACCCCGTGGAGTGGGTGTCCCATACTGTTTCCTTTCATCGCTGGCGTACATCGTTCATCAGCTATATTTTCGACGACTTTTTCCCGCTACCTACACAGTACGGGAATTAAAAAAGGCAGAGGGCGACTATGATAAATCACGAATCATTAGAGAAATCGATCAATCGGCTGTTCCTGCACTTCCAAGGTTTTTATCCCCGAAATAAATCTAAGGCCGGTGTACACAGAGATTCAAAGAAAAATGGGTCATCGCCGTCCAAAATGTAAAATTCACTGCAAGAGTACTAACAACGAAAGCTCGAACATCATTAACGAAGAGCAGAGATGGATAATCGACCTCATTAGTCTACCCTTTTTGCCCCTCAACCCCGAGGATGCGTCAACGAGGACACCACGACAGCAGCTCGTACAATGCGACCCCCCCCCCCCCCCCGAGAAATTCAATGCACTCCTGCGGCATGTCTTTTGTGTTTGTGTACGAGCTCCTCTCCCCGATGTTCGATAATACCGATTGAATGTACCCACCCCTTGGTCTATCGATTGTCCGCGGGCGCACGTAATTTGGCCCCCACAAAAGCGGAAAATCTCGCTCAAGTGGCTCGCAGTTGTCGGGGAGGAGGACAGTTGGATACAACCCGAGCGTAAATACTTGTGTAGGTAGTGGCAAACTTTATCAAAAGAAAAACACGAGCGAGCCGAGCTGGGGTGTAAAAGAAAAAAAAAGTAGTCTCGGCGCGCCAACTTTTTCCGCGAAGCCCCCGACAAATTCCCGTATCTCCGGGCGAGCCGCAAAAAACAGGGCAGAGCACCGTGTCCGGGGGTGATCCATCCGCGCGCGGGGTAACGCGAGGAGACGTGGATTAATGACAGCTGCCGGGGAGCCATAATTTTTCGCCCGACCGGTTATATGGGGGGGAAGGAAAAAAAAGCTCACCCGCGGCTGTCTGTGTTTTCCCTCAAAAGAACGAGCCGAGGACGAAAGGACTACTTGTCGTCCGGCGATTATATCACTCGGAATCGCGTACAAAAGCCCCGGGCGTCCGAAGCGCGTTCATAATTTATGCACCGTCGCCGACTGTCTCATATCGAAAAGGAACCCCTACGCGTGTGGCTCCCGGACAAATGGCTCCTTTGGCGACCGTATGTACACCCTTCCCTCCTCTCTGCTTTTGTGATGCCCGTCGTAACCACCTGCCAAGTACTCCCGGGCTTTTTCTCCACCTCGTGAATTGTATCGTCTCTTTTCTCGTGCACGTATGCCGACGGTCCCGCCCTTCGGGGACAATTAGAGCAAATTTCGGGCGCCACCCCGAATCTTCCTCCTCGTCGCTTCTCAAAGGGGCCACGAGTTCGCCGAGGTTTTCTCTTACCGCGTGGAAATAAACAATCCCTCGGCAGTAGCGACTGTAAATGGCCTTTTGGATTGCCATTATTACTCACCCTCCCTTTACGTACTTTGCGTTGAACAGATCGACGCTTCACGAGAACAATATTTGACGCCCAAGGAGCGAAGGATTCTACGGCGTCTCGTGTTCCTCGTTAACACGCGGCTCCTCTGTGTCACTGTAATCCGTCTACATCCACCCTCTTGTGGATTTTTTTTTTCTCGAGCTATAACGACCGAGGGATTTTCTTCAAAGGGTCGCGCGACACCTCTTGTGATGACACGAGCGTGAAAAATAAGGACAGCTGCGGGGGTAGGGGATGCGTGGAAGTGTTGCGAAGTAAAAAAAAATATGTGACGATCTCCGGCCAAAAACAAACGACGACGAATCGGTTTTTGTTTATTCAGGGGTGAAAGTGGAGCAAGCGCGCGTACCAGATTTCTCTCGGCGCGCCGAGGTTTTGGGCTCCCTTTTGAGGCGAAGAGACGGTAATATGTATACACTGTACGAGCGAGCGTGATTTTTTTCCCTCCATGGAAAGCTCAGCCTGAATTACATGCTCGCTTCGCTAATACGGGAATGATAAATAATTTTAGTCGCGCAGGGGGAGACGCATTTTTTCAAATGGAACTGGGACGTTCGTGTTTTTTAATGAAAAAAAAGAAAGAAAAACTCGACGAGAATGGGCTTTTAGTTGCGCCACCGGTTGAGTGTAGCGTCGCTGGTTTTTCTATATCGGGCGCGCGTGAAATGCACTCATTGAAAAGCGCGCCTTCCCCCCCTTAATGCGTGTTCTTTTTGCCCCCGCCCGCCCCTCGATGCTGTAAATTCGCGCGGGCGAAACTCTGGAGTGGCGGATAATACGACAATACGCTCTCGTTGAGAGTTATTTTTTTTAAATTGCTTTCAACGCGCGATACATTTACGGCTCGTGAAACGCGTTCTGATGATTTTTTTTTCTTTTTTTATTTTCCCTCTCGGTGGATTGAAACAGTGAAAATAACGCGGTTTTGCACAACAATCGGACGAGGACGAAAAAAACGCGTTTTCACGTGTACGACGTGCATTTTTGTTTGGGGTAAAAGATTATTTACGCAACGTCATCTGTAAATACATGGTTTTTCTTTCCTCATTGGATATCAGTTACTGAAAAATATTTTGCAAACAAATGGAATTTTTTATCATAGTTTGGAGACAATATGGTTTACTTCTGTGCTAAACCTTCATCCTGGAATGAGGGTATTTTTTGACGAACGTCGGAAAAGTTTTAAGCTCCGAATTTCGACTTGACCCAGAATTGAAACAATAAAAATAGTGGCTACATTCGTGAAATAGACTGCACTTTAGCACAAAAGGCACGGCATAGGTATTTATCGCCACAGCAAAAAGTTTAGCTGCGACATGTGCAACGTTGTGTATGACGAAAGGCTTTTTTTAATCTCTAAGCTTTTAGGTTAATACTTTTTCTAAAAGTGTAAACTGAAAAATACAGCTCTGCTCGTCGACTTTCATAGTCGTGAAATATATTTTTAAGATCTTGAATTTTCACGTTTACATCTTTAAAAATTTTTTTTTCGAATTATCAATATTACAGTCGTACGGGAAAGCATTGTTCATGTGATCTAAAATTTTACTGTTTTAGGGCCACACGTAGCAGTATGAACTACGATTGTCTTTCCTCCTCGTCTTTTCGGAAAAAAAAAACAAAGAAACTTTTTGCTCTTCCGAAAATACAAGGCTCTCATGCCGATCATCATTACCCTAATTTTAGTTGTCTTTCTCCTTGTCATCGTTCTTCGTTAAATTTTCCCAGAGTTGTAGAAACTAAAATCTCATTCACGTGACTTTATGATTTCCACAAGTAGAAAAATTCGGGGGCTCGTGTAAATAAAAAAAAAAAAAAATAAAAAAAAGCTATCGAATGTTAAATTTACGCACACACATACGCGCTCGGGGCGTAAAAAATAATTCATACGCAAAATAGAGCAACCCACGTACCACGAGACCGTAAAACGATATTTCTTTTGTCTTTGAACTCATATACGCGTTACGAGAGAATTATTACGAAACAATGCAAATGGCCGTGCTTTTTTTCCCCCCTGTTCCCATACATCACCGGAATAGTCGCTGTAGCCGTAGCGTATTCTCGGGCTCGCGTTCCGAGAGGAAGAAAAGTTCCAAAGCGTCGTATTATAAGCTCGATTTAAGTGAATAAGAATATTCTCCCCCAACGCTTGTACCCATGTGAGTTGTCTCGGTGAGTGTGTGTTTTTAACGTTTCTTGGCTCGCTCTTTTTATCTGGTATAGTTCGGTCACTGCTGTATCTCTTGGAGTGTCTCCAAAGCGGTTCTTGTACGCAGTATTTTATTACGCTTTCTCGTCATTGTACTTTTAAGTTGATAAAAGGTTGAGAAACGTGTATTGGGAGGGAAAGACTTTTTATTTGAAAGTTTATTAGCTTAGGTTCATCTCGTTGTTTATTATAGAGACGCATACTTTGAAACATTTCATTGATGGTAGCACAAATGGGGATTTTGAAAAATTCTTTAATCTTAAAAGGTACGTATTTTAAATGATAAAGTCACAAAGAATAATCATAATGTGGAAATTAACCTGATGTTGAAACGCGTGTACAGTTTTGGCACTTGTTTATGCGCAACGAAAAAAAATCACATACTAAACGAAGATCGAATAATTAATTTGATTTCAAAGATCTACCAAATGACTGTACTATGATGGCAGTCAAATGACTCCAATGAAAATAGTTAAAAACAATTACTTTCCGGCTTGTATACGATGCCCGCAGAAATTTTAAGTAGATACAGTCAAGCATCGGTAAGACGCGCTAAATGTGCATTCTAATACCTCAACGCGGTTGCGCTTATAACGTAATCGCTTACGCGAATCCCCGTGATACGCACTAAAGATAATTCCCCAAGATGCTCGCCGAGAGAGCGCCATTGAAAATTTACCACAGCCAAGCTCGCGTTACCCCGCAAAACATCCAAAGTAATTGCAACAGCCTCGGAGCGACGCGAAAGGCACGTTTCCAGCGTGCCTCGTATTTTCGCAGTCAGACGTATATATGTACGTGTGTACGTATACGTACACGTACGCGCGCAAGAAGTTGCCAAACTCTCCACTGACGAGGCTCGGGTAAGTGTGCGAGTTTGCGTCGGCGCGCGTCGGGCGAAAGCGAGCAAACACTCGTGCATAAGGAAGTGATCTGGAGAAAGCTCACGCCTCGAGGTCTTATCTCAGCGGACAGCTGGAGGGACACTTGGGTTTATTAAAAATACCAACCAAGACAACTTTGCTTTTACTCGGATTTATAATAAACATTTTATCGACATCACCATCGTGAATATACCGTTGCGCGCGAAAATGGGTATTAATATTTCATAGAAATGTAATGAATCAGTAGACATTACTTTTTGATTCGATGTCTGGTAATACTCAAGTGAAATTCTCCATAAAGATATAATAAAATTAGAACGTGACTTTCAAAATGGATTATCGGTCAAATAAAATATTCAAGCTCTGCAAAAATGAAATGTGCTCGTTTCCATGCTTCACATTCATTGAGGGCATTTAAAAATTACAATAAATAAAAAAGTGTGAAAGCTAATTAAAATCCCTTATCCAATTGGTAAAAATATATATATATATAT
>NW_019379808.1:125901-141130 GCF_000648655.2 Copidosoma floridanum | reverse complement strand
TATATATATATATTCCATCGAAGCCCCGCTACGTATACTGTAATAAGCGAGAATTTCCAGTTTCCAGGGTATCAGGAGTATAATAACCCCCCGAAGTTCGTTGGCGAAGTAAATCGAAGATTAAGTGCTTTTTCTGGTTCCAGCCTCGATAATAATGCAGTGGCTGGGGCTCGTGCATTAAACACGGCCCTAAGTAGCTCCTGCGGTGGGCGGGTCTCCCAACCCCCTCCCCGAACGTGAGATATCGAGGTAATGTCTACACGGCGGCTCGGTGTATCGGCGTTCTTATGCTCTCAGGGGCTCGGAGGTGTGTGGTATCCATTGTTGCCAAATGCCTGGGAACACAATGCGCGCCGAGCTGTTGACACTTTGGAGCGTCGATTGCGCGCCGCGCTACATTCTTCACCTTCCCCTTGACTTTTTCACTGTTCTGCTTGCTGGGAAAGTTCGTACGGGGTAACTTTCATGGGGTGTTCGTTACGTGCTTTTCCAAAAAAAAAGAAAAAAAAAAAAAAAAAAAAAAAAAAAAAAAACAAGGGGACTAGACGTACAATCAGTAACAAAGCAAAGTTACATAAGCCATATACATTCCATACATATTTTCGTCAGCCTCATCGAGGCTGTAGCAATGCGATATCGCGTAAAATGCGGCGCATAATTTACAAAAGTCCTCCCGAAAACGCGCAAATAAACCGGCGGTCCGCCTCCCTCGCACAATCGGCCCAATCAGAACTCCTCCCGAGAACTCGAAGGCAAAGTTGTACATCGAGAGGGGTAGGGAGAGATCTCAGCAGTCTCCTCGGACCCAACAATGGCCGGGCACTGCCCTTCTCATCCTTCACGCGCACCCCCAAGGGAGCCAGGACCGTCCCATCTATCGGCGGCCAGTCGATGTATAACAATAATTCAGCCGGTGGCCCGGGCCGGCTTGATGAGATTAATTGTCAGCGGCGCACTAAATCCACTTGTCGCTCGCGACTCCCGGGTCGTTATTGCTGCTGCTGCTGCTGCTGCTGGTGGTGGGTAGGGACCGATATCCGACCCTCTCTGCACGTAATGAGCACGAGTTCATGAACGGGGGGAGATGGCTTGTTTCTAGGGATATGGTGCGTATATAGACTAGTGGCTTGTCGGGGCGCATTTCTCCCCGTGACTTTCACCCCCCCCCCACCTCCACACCTACTCGTTATCCTCCTTGTAATTGAGGCATTGATGAGCGGTATTATATGCTTCGGTCTGTGTGTATATACAACCTCAACGGAGCGTATTATGAATCGGGTGTGTGCACCAGTGGGGTGCATAGCTTCACATTGACTATCATCATCATCATAGTTATGTATATGCATTTGTTCTCTCTCTGATTGGTTGTACATGGTGCATCGTTGCTGTGCAGGTATTTCTTATTTGGGTCGCCAGAAGGTTCATCCGAGAATACGCGTCTGTATGCACATCGGGGTTGGATTCGTTAGCTATACCGCCAACGAGTATAAAGCCGTGGAAACGGAGGCTAATTGTCATCAAGGGGATGCGGTGTTGTTCGCGTCTTACATACTATCCAGCTGACACGTCGTCTTATCATATCACTCGTGCACAATTATTCAAACTTGATTGTCTATCCAAAGCTGCGGTGCAGAAAAATTAAAAGAGCGATCGCGAGGAAAGATAAATCTTTGAAAGCGTCGTAGTCACCGAGGGGGAGAAAGTCGGGTATCGTCATTTTAAGAGGACACAAGAGCGCGTGTTTGGACGTGACTTCCGCGTAATGATTCGCAAAGAAAATTCACTCGAGTCTTGCGCCCTCGGCTCTCCCCCTATCTTTTTTTTTTTTTCTTTCTTTATACGCCGTAGCCCAGTAATATACAGAGCAACTCGCCTCTCGTCGACAGCGAAAGCCGTCTGAGTGGAGAGATCCGAGGGTAAAAAGTGGCGAGTCCGGGGTTGCATGTACAACCACCACCACCACCCCCTGCTGCTTTTTCCCTTTTTTTCAAAAAAAAAAAAAAAAAAAAAAAAAAAAAATAAAAAAAAAAAGAAAAGAAAAAAAAGCCCCAGCCTCTCATGCGCTAGCACCCACGAGCAGCTTGGAATGCGCAGGGGGTGCGTGACCGCTCGAGCATTTTCGCAATAGCGTAACTTGGGCACGGAGCGACGACGCCGCTTTTATTACGACTCCGAGAGCAATAGACTCAAGAAAGAGAGGGGCGGGGAGAAAATGTATGCAAAAGCGGTACACATGAGAGTGTGTGTGTGTGTGTGTGTGTGCATGGACATCGGGAGCGCAGCGAGAGGGGGTTATTTTCTATGGAGCGACGGAGCGAGCATGCCCTACGAGACAAATGAAGAAGTCGCGGTGGACCGGAGCTTTTTTTATTCATGAACATTTTAATGAGACCGCCCCCCACCCCTCCGCCCATCTGCCCGCGCAAACTGGACACGTTTTATTTTGCCTCACCCTCCTGGGCTACTATTTTTAGTTGTCTCGCTCGCGCGGATTTTTGGTCATATACTTGCCTTTCTTCTCTTCCGTTTCGGCTAATACGAGGGAGCTTTACCGCTCTCCGCGGTAGCACTTCATTAAAATGCTAATTCGGCTTCGAATGTGCTCTCGCTCGGGATTCTCTTATAATTAAACCGGATGCTTGATTTAATTGTCTTCTCTCATTCACGATCTTTTTTTTTTTCTCTACTATAATAAACTAAAAATGTTACTACATCGATACACGTGTCGACCTCACGTGAAATCACTCGTGACCCGCTTTTACATCTTTGCTTGGAAAACATAAGCTCCTTCGATGAGAATATTCGTCGTAAGTCTGTTGTATACTTTTTCGAAAAAACGTTGCCGTCGACGTGCCCCATCACCCGAGAAATCGCGGCCCTGAGCTTGCTCCAGCCTCGGCTTACTGACACGTATTTTCCAACAATGACTTTGCTTTCAAATCAACGCCACTTCCACACTTGACGCTTCCATACCGGCGCCTCTCGGTGCCATTACGAGATTGCCTCGCCTTCGTTTCGCCAATTTACACGGACCCGAGCTTGCGACTGATTTCGTCAAACCGTACCGCACGAAACACACATTTTTTTAATAGTCATGGCTCTCTTATTAGCGTACAACCAAAGAGTTCCCGTCTCGATTTCTTTGTCAAAAGCTGGCGAACAATGGGAGCTAATTAAAATGTCCCCCGTATCGACGTGTGAAACAAAATTACCTCTCTCTCTCTCTGTTCGGCGAGGCGAAAAGAGCAGCCAGCTTGCAACCCGATCCCTTCCGGGAATAGCGCGCCTGCAACAACAACTGACACGAAAGGGATGAGGTAGAAAAAAAAAAGGGGGGGAAAGTCAAAGCCGAAAGCTCGGAGCTTCACACGAGACGGGACACGGGAAAGGAGGCGACACGCCCACGGATACACGCAGCTCCGTCTAATAGGTGGGCTCTCTCCGTGCACACGAAACGCGGACGCTGCACGATCCGCAGTTCAATAGGGAGCCGGTGGATGCGTTTCTCGGGAAATTAATAAAGAAATACGTTTGACAAAGGAGCCCGGTGAAAAATTAATTAAAAGCCCAGGCGTGGTGGAGGCCCGATTCTGAAAATAACATTAAATTCTCTTTATGCTTGTCGTCCGCGTGCATAATTCCCATCCCCCCCCCCCCCCCCGAGTTGCACTGCAAAGGTATATATACGGGTTTTGTCAGAGAGAAGGTGAAAAAAAAAAAAAAAGAAAAAAAAGTTACAACGCGAAACTTTAATTTCTAATGATGATAAATTTTCCACCGCGCGGAAAAATAGAAAGAACGCGCGGCTGGGGTGGAGGAAAATAAACACTAGACAAGATATCGAACGAGGGTGAAAAAAAAGGGGAGGGAAAAAAAATTTTCCAGGCCAGCTAGTCAGAACGAGATACACGAGAGCGGAGGATAAATTGTATCCTGGGAAATTGGCTCGGCCTGATCTCGCGTGTGTATATACGCAAGCTCGGGGAAATATCGTTCAGAACGAAGAGAGAGGGAGGGAGTTAGTGATTCTGCACTTTTAGCGGTCAAGCTGCATCCGCTGGCTCCCAGTACCTCATTGTGCTGCCGGCTTTTTCTTTTTCTCCTCGTCACGCCGAAACGAGCCAATCGACCGCCTCTCCCATCGTACGAGGGAACGCATTATACACTCCAAGCGCGTTTCGGGGCGTTTCTCGATGATTTAACGATTTTTTTAAAAATACTCTCCCACAAAGTCCGGGCAGCGATGATTATTTTCCACTGCCGGAGCTGTCGGGGAAATTTTGATCGGAGCTTTTGATTTTTAAGTTATTAAGAGCCAGCGATTATCAAAAGCACAAATGTATGATAATTTCTCGACGAGTGCCCGGATATTTGATTATTTGTTTGAAGGAACGGGTTTAACAATCGCGATTTTCGAGATTTTTTTTTTTTACATATATATATACTCGTTCGAGCCGTGAATTTGAATACCAGGCTTATGTATTCACGGCTGAGTAAATACAAGCGTGAGGGTGAGCTTTTATTTTTCAAGCTTACACATTTTTCGCTTCCTCATCGATGAATTTTCATTTCTTTTTCCAATAAAAACTAATCCCTCCTTTTTCACGTGGAAGATCAAATTTATCGAGCCAAAAATGAAAACAACTCATGCGACGAGGGAACGCGTTTTCACGCACCAGCGAGCACTAGCTTGAATTTTCGGTTCGCAAGTAGAAAAGCAGCATGTAAAACCAACCCCTGCCTGCCTTGAGAACAGCCAAAGTGTTACATCGCACGCTAATCGTCGTTTTGAATACCCGGTGAACTGGAAGAAAAATGTATCCGCAAAGAGTCCCATCGATCGAAATTGCCATATTGTTAAATTGACGTCTCATAAGAGACTAATCCACTAAAAATCGATCATGGAAAGAAAAAAAAGAAAGAAAATGTTGGTACGTTATATAAATGGGCCCGTATACTTACTGGTCTCCGGAATTCTCGTATCATGATAGACTAGAAGCTGGGCCGCGAGTGAAGCCCTGTGACCGGAAGTGCTCTCGGCTACGCACTCGTACCTGCCGCTGTCCTCCGGTCGTGCCGCCGATATCACCACTTTTGATCTCCGCCTGCAACCAAAAAAAATGGTTTTTCTTAAAAAAAAAAAAAACTCATCTTAATTTTCAATAGAGCAACCCATACGATAAAAGTCCATGCCCCCTCCAGTTGGGAATTAGCATAACGACGATTCGATTCTACGGCCATTTATGCACAAACAGAAGGAAGGAAAGCGCGAAGTAAAAGGAAAAAAAAAGGCAATCGCCGGTAAAATAAAAAGTTAGAGGGCCGATAACGCGGGTATTATTGAGCCACTCTGGAAAAGAAGGGCCGAGGAAATAGCCGGGCCGCCGTACGCGGGAGCCCATTAGAAATCATCAGCCGAGCAGCTGCAGCGTTAACAGCGCGATTCGGAGCTCCTCCCGTGTACAGAGGCAAGAAGCCCCGGACCAGGAAAAGGAAACGAATATAAAAATAGAGGCTTCGCAGGGAGCTCGTGCCACGAAAAGGTTCAACAAGGATTTCATTTCATTTGCATATCCCCTCCTTCGGGTTATATCCTACCCCCACACTCCTTACATACATTCCTATACACCGGAGGGAGGATAACACGTGGAGGTACAGCGCCAGGGTAGTTAGGGGTGGGGCCTCCTTCGTTGAGTCTCTCTGTTCAGGGATGAGGTGGGGAAGAAGAGATTTTCCCGAGGGAGGCCGGCTGCTCCTCGATCACACGGCTACCTATTGAACTCGGCTGTGCGCGGCCGTCGCGAATAATTACCTCGAGAGCTGTGGCTCCGACTTTTTTTTTTTTTCACCAAGGGGCTAGAGTCCACGGAAACTCTTCGACTTTACTCTCCGATTTTTCCCTGAAACTTTCTTCTTATTTACCTCGGCGACTTTAAAATTCTTTTTCGCGCGCTAATGCCTTTGCGCTTCGGCTTGGCTCGTCGTACACCGAGGGAATTAAAAATCGACTCCCTCGGATTTATTGTGCCTACTACTACCGTTGGTCGAGTGAACTTTTCAGACTATATCGCCGAAAATGAAAGAAAAAGCAACTCAAGATTCGCGTGTTCATGCCATCTTTTTCCTTCCTTTCTTTGGAAAAATTGTTAATGCGGAAGATTGCAAACAGAGTCAGAAGAATGCCGAGTTTTTACAATTGTATAACTGTTGTAAGGATTGACTCGTTCTCGAGGTATGGGGCAGTTTGATGCAAACAATTGTCTTTTGAGGGGCAACAAAAGCCATTGAAAACATTTCGTTGCTGTTTTTAATCGCTGAAATGGAGTGACGACTGTAATGTGCTTAGTTATAAAAGTGTTTATTTTCGGACTGTGTTGTCCGGACGGGGATGAAAAAAAAAAAATAAAATGTTGTGCATCGTCGGGTGTAAAGAGTATGCAGTTTGTTCAACAG
Organism: Copidosoma floridanum; assembly: GCF_000648655.2. Next base: position 134,677 of record NW_019379808.1, on the reverse strand, counting down.
AATGCGATAGGTACGTTTCATAAAGGAACGAGCGTTTTTTGCATCAAGTCCAATTTTTTTTTCCTCCCTTCGAAGAAAAATACTTGTTACGCTTTATTGGACAATGTACATTATTCGTTTTAAAAATTTCGAAATAATACGCGCAAAAAATTGCCAAGGACTCTATTCGATGGTAGTGAATGTAATGACGATACGATATGCTGAAGAAAATACCAATATCTCCCCAACGTGAAAAACAGTACACTGTTATATAGAAACATATGTCCCTTGAAATTTCGGCCCTATTTCGTTACAAAGGAATATTACATTACCCTCCAGAGCAGAGGGTCATGCAGGTGATCAAAGAAGTAGATGCGAGACTATATGGGTGAAAGACGAGTACTGGAAACCTAGACAAAAAAATAGGGTGGGAAAATAATTTGCTCCCCCCTGCAAGGTGACGTCAAAGTTTTTACTTTCGCGTGAAGCCTATTCTTCTTTTATGCGGGTTTACAGCGTACATCTGGGTCGTCCGTGCACATCTTCTTCAACGAGGTAGCAGCGAGAGATAACACGTGTAGTGAAGCTCGTGCCCTCCAATTTACGAAATGGAGTTGTATCGGGTTTGCGAACAAGCAAATGTTTATGGTTTTTATCTTTTCGCGTAAAATTTTTGGGTTACAAGTTGCGTTGTGGGGAAAAAAGTACCCGATGCACGTACGTCGCAAAATTAAAATACTCGAACGTAAATTTAAGTAAATTTACCGAATGAAACCAGCAAAAGCTGGTATTTTAATTTAAAATCAAGGGTCAGCCCATGGACGCGCTTACGTATACACATCAAAGAGCGGCCATTTCAATATTAAACTCGATGTATACAAAATGACTCTAAAAAGAGGGAGAGAGAGAGAGCTACGTGGGGGAGAAAAAAGTGCAGCTTTTCACTTTACTTTCCTCCCTGTGGAAGCCCCCTTGCGTTGCAAAGGTAGCAACAGTAGCAAAACGAAAAAAACGGGTGTTTGAAATCATACTTTTCTCACGTTCGTCTTTTTCTTGCATTCAAATCCGCGTCTCGCTCCCTTGGCCCCCTCTTCGACCGACCACTTTTCATCAGACAGCATTACAGGAGTTTTCGCTCCGTTGGGCCGCCCTGAACTCCCCATCACTGTGGCGAAAATGCACGAGGAGAAAATTTGTCCGAGATATGGGAATCGGAAGTGGACACCGCATCGGACGCCCGAATGAGATGGTTTTCATTATGCACTGTTTTTGTGTACTCTAGGGTATACCTTAAATTTTATTTGAATGCATAAACAGCAAACCCTTGTAAAATTTAAATTTTTGATTTTCATCGTAATTAGTGTGGTTTTTGTTGTCTTACATTACGTTTATAATTAACTCTCTTGTATAGATAACTTCGTCTTAATAAAACACGATAACTTGTGGTACAGAGATTTTATTATTTTTCTATTACTTTGTGTACCAATGTTTTATACAATTGAGTTCCAGAACAAAGGCACAGATTTCCTTGAAAAAAAGCCAATTTTTCATCTGGGAATAGTTGGAAATTTCAATCTCACAACAAAAAATTAGCTGAAAAAGTATTAAAGTTGCAAAAAATACACTTGTCTTGGTTTGAAGTACGACGACACAATTTTATTTTTTTTCCATTTAATTTCACGCACTCGGTGATTTTATATTCAAAATAGAGACAGCAAAAAAATACCACGTAATTTTTTTAGCTGTATTGTACCTTTAATATTTCTAAGCTCTCTCGACGCGTACAATGTCATGCGTTGATTAATACTGCAGCGACAAAGCAATGTCCCGCAGCCGAAAAAAGCTCCCAAAGGGTACCTATCGGTCACGTTATTTTTCCTCGCACCAATATTAATTCTCTGATTGACCATCCATGGGCTGTTCAATATCAGATATACTGTTTTCTTTTCTTACAATGTATCCATCAACAAGAAAACTTGAAAAAAAGTTTAATCGTCAAACATTCAGCTCGACACGAACGCGCAGTCCAAAATTAAGCTCATTAGATGACAAATGGTAAAAAAAAGGCCCCGTAAAAACGTAATAATCACAGCAACATAGTGAAAACGAGCCAAAAAGAGGGAGATGTTACGAAGAGAGACCTTTCGGTGTAGGTACAGGTATAATCTTTAGCGCGAGTCCGCAGAAACGGAACAAGATGAAAGAGCAAAGCTCGCAGGGTGAGGGGGGAAAAAACGAGAGTAGAGCCATAGCGGGCGGAATAGCTGCATATCCCTCTCCCTTTTGCATCAACGAGGCGGAATACATAAATAGATTGATGCGTCCCGTTTTCCGGTGTGTTTCGCTCGAGAGCCGCTGCGAAAGCTCTCCCCTGATGGCACACGTATAGCCGTCTCACGCGCTTCCGTCTCTTTTCCACCGCGAACTTTTCCCTCTTTCTTTCCGTCCCGATTCTTCCCTCCCGGCTCTTGCCGTGACGCGCGACCGGCGGAGCCGCAGTCTAGACGGAGCGTCGATTTTTACCGCGATACCAAATTAGAAACAACTCGCCGTCCCTCGGGCTCTCCGTGTACACATCACGGCAGAGTCCTCTGTACTCTTTGTCTTTTTCAATTTTCCGTCACCACTGGCTATACCACCGCGTGAGTTCACAGACGTTCAGGACTATATAGAGCACGTGTTGGGATTTTTTTTTTTTTTTTTTTCATACCGTCTATATTTTATCCTTGCCACGCGGGGCACGAGTTGGCCGGGGGGGATGCGTTTTGCCGCGGTTGGGTATACTAATGAAAAGTGCCCGTCTTCAAAGGGAATGGCAAAAGAGTACAAATGGAAATCGGATTTTCGCCCTTTTCGTTTCTCGTTGGCGCGGTGGGTCTGTTTCACTCGGTAGCCATTTTCGTGTGATTCGGTCAACTTGGTTTACACGTGGCTTACAGACTACATTTGACGTGCTCAAACGCTAATATGTTGGTGCATAGAGTAAAAAAACTTTTTAAGCTGCGTTAATAAAGTATTAAGTTTTTTTTTTTTTTTTTTTTTTTTGTGAAAATGTTGGAGTAAAAATTTCCAGTGCTCTAATCCCTTAAAGGTCGGATTGCACCGTCCGGGTGGATTAAAACATTAAATCAAGTTTTTTGCAATTTTAAGCTCTTCCGGGAGTTGTTATCATTCAAAACGGGATTTCAAATAAAAAATTCCGAGTGATTGCGTAGCTTCTTTTTCCCTCTATTTTTTTTTTCTCCGTTCAACAACAAAGCTATAGCAATTTCAAATAAATTAAAACATTAATATCATTTTGGTTCACTTTGTCGACGAAACAATTTTTTCTCCAACATTTAACAAAATTTGGTATGCTCTTTCGAAACTAATTACCTTCAGTTACCGAAACCTTTGCTCTGCCTGCACCGTCTTGGTCTACTCTAACTTACTAAATTATTCAAGCCTATACTCTTAATGCAATCATACCATTAAAAAAAAAAAAAAAAATCACGACTGACCGTACTTGGGGTCTAAGGGATCCTCGGTTCAAGTCGAGAGAACTTACCTGTACACGTACGTACTCGCGATAAAATGTGGAAAACGCGGAAAAAGCACCGCATCTTGGCACGACCCGCTCATTTCCTGCTCGCGCGCGTCTTACGTAACATCCCGACGATGCACCTGAACGCACTCGAAACGACTTTTGCGCGGACGCTGCACCCGAGCTTGGAGTGGAGCCATGTGGCACTCGCTCGGACTCGGGCTGCAAAAGCTTTCGCGCAAGCTCAGCCGCGGGGGATTATGTAAAAAGGCTTCATTAGAATCACGCTTTTGAGGCATCTCGTCGAAATAAGCGATGCTCGATTGCACGCCGTTTTCCGCCCCTTCGACCGCCCCTGTTTTTTTTGTACGAAATAATTCATTTGGTGAATGAACCGTTGATGGAAATCTCATTACCACGGGGCGGTCGAATTTTAAGCTCGAACAGCGTTTTCGCTGGGAACAAAGTCGCGCGTGAAATTTGCCGAGGGGACAATCGACGTTCTCTTGCTGTCCACGCATTTATATAAGTACTTGGGAATTGAATGGGACGGCGATTGGTGGGAAATTTTTGGCGCTTAAAATAAAACATTTAATGGTCGATGGGTGCGTTTGGAAAATCGATCAGTCGAGTACAATACATTCACTCAAAGTTTCCATTCGTTACATTTAAATTTACTCTCCGTCACACGCGTTGTCTCCATGAACACTGATCGATCAATTACACCCGATGCTCCGATGAAAATTTACCATCACTTTGTTGGCAAATTTTGGCTGAGCTCTGGAAACGCAGCAACTATTGTGATATTTAATGAAAAAGCATTGAAACACGATTTTGTTGTATGTATTTATTTGTTTTATCCAACAGTTGGAATTTTCTTTCGGAATAATCTTCCCAAGCTGATAAAATTTAATTACGAGCATCACACACCACATTACTTTTCGCACAAAAAGTACGAGAAAACTCGACATCTAGAATCCCGCGCAATCATGGCTGCAAGCTCACATCAGCGTAAACGTTGAAAATCCAACCGAGTCCGCAGAAACAAAAAAAAGAAAAAAACCTCAAACAAACTTATTCATACAGAGTATACGAATGAGCGCGCGGAGAAAATTACGGGATAAAACAAAAAAAAAAAAAAAAAAAAAAAAAGAAAAAAAGAAAAAAACAAACAGAGCACGCGTGGTATGCGGGGCATTTAGGATTTCAATTTTTCTCGCAACGCTCCGAGCTAAAGCTCACGAGGGAGTATACACACACACCGGCCGAGCGAAAACAACGAAAGCAACAATAGCCCCGGTAGCAGTTGCAGGCACGATCGGCCGAGAGAAAATCGTCTATTTTCAAATAAATACCACTTTCAAGAGCTCATCAAACCGAGCTCTCGCGAAAAGCCCCGGTCTCCAGCGGAGAAGATGAAATGGAAGGAAAAAAAAAAAAAAAAAGCAAAAGCTCGGGGGAACGTACACTCGAAGCTCCCTCCAAAGCGCCGAGCAAACGGACGGAATACTGGCACTCTCGCGCTCCCAACGTCCGAAACATTGAATCCGTGGCCCTCGTATCTCTCTTTTCCCGTTGCGCTCCACGGCTAAAGAAGCGTGGGGAACAAAAAAAAAGGGGGGGGGGGGAGCCAAGGTAACACTCGGGGAGCGCGAAAAAGAGAATAAGACGCCCGAGAAAATGGATGTCTAATGACATCCCGGCAAAGTTGCGAGCACCCACGGTGTATACACAAGCCGTAAGCGATCCATCTTGCAACGGGAGCACAGGCGTCGCGTCGTCCTTCCCTTGTACACCCTGTACCTACGTGTACGTGTCTCTCTCTGCACGCGCCTTGTTTTTCCTCCATCCGGTACAAGTAGTTAATGGTTTTCTTCTCGGGAAAGAGAGATGGTTGCGCACGAATGGAGGGAAGATCGTGCCGGGGCCATTGCACGCCGATGAAATAAGAAAACAAACAATGACGGCGACCGTATGGGATTCTCGAGCGATGGATGCCACGTATACGGCAAAACACAATGTAAGAAACAGATTATCCTCCGAGTGATTATTATAAAAAACCAATGGCACGGCTATTGTCTTCTTTCGGCACGGCTTGTTTTCTTTGATTGGTGGTCACTTTTATCCATCATTGACGCAGTGGTTGACAAGAGTCCACACGTGGTACATCGCGCGAATGACCTTTACGACACATCGTGATCTCACCTCCGATTGATAGGCTGCGAAGTGCACAAGTACAAATTAGACGAGGCGCGAAATGATGGATGCGAAGTCTCGCGCGGAGGAGACCCTCGGGGAACTCATTTTCCTCATCGAAAGTACTCGTAAGCCCGAGGAGGGGGGAGCCGTTGTGATTTATCGGCGTTGAGAAATTTTTTCACTCATCTGTTTTGTCCCCTCGTGAAATCAGATGCTGACGCGCGATTCGTCAATTTGCCGCACCTTGTAATTTTCGAGCTTGCGAGACATTGTTCGCTCCGTATGTATGACGAATGGAAAACTTTTTATGGATTCAGGTCAATCGACCTCCCACTGCTCGTTGTTGGCTACTTTGCCATAAAAGCATCGAGACGAAAGACAACCCGTGGTACGGACACACGTGCCATTTGTGCACTTACGTACACCGGATGCGCTGCAAGATTGATGAAGCTTACAGAAGAAGAAACAGACAGTTTGCGTATACATTGTTCCCGAAGTGCCAGGAATCAATGTTAACATTGAATGATCCTCCGTCTACGCTGTTACCATTGCTTTCGCCATTCGTGTTGATCATGATTAATGAATATGGCGTACAACGACTGCAAGTAGACGGTAGATCATTCAATATATTGGTATGATTCCTTTAACCCATTTACGATTTTCCCAAAAATCGTCACAACTATATTCATCCAATCCTTACTTTTCTCGGGTGTTTTCAATGTAAAATCAAGCATAGAAACCGAAAGAAACATGGGATTTTGAAAAATCTCTAAACTTACTGTGTAGTGGAACAAATATCCCCCATCGATACTCTTTTCCGGAAAAAAATATATGATATTAAAACACTCGGTGCAATGAATGTTTTTAAGCTTATTCACATCCGAGTGCATAAATCATCAGCATTTCATAATCTAGTCATTAAAACTCATGTTACCCTTATTTATTGTTTTGAACAAATAATCACGAATCAATCTGCCTCGTGCATAAGTTACGGTTCGTTCGTACCCTCAGACACACGTGGAAAACGACTCTCCAAGGGAGGGGGGGATGGTAAAATCGTAGGAAATGAATTATTTGGCTCGCGATCTCGCGAGGGATACGCTCAATCGAGCGGGAAAGGCGCTCAAGAGTCGACGACTCTTCGATCGTGCGCCACACTTGGCAGCTCGAGTATACGTGCACGCGCTCGTCGAAGCTAGACAAGACGACGGCTCTCTCTCTCTTGCTTCAAATGTACGTATAAGTATACTCGGCTAATTATAGACCCAAGCCGGTGCCATTGGGGTACGAGACGGAGGGAGACGGCTCAGTTGATTACTGCGGGCTACGATTGGGCTCAAACATTCGAGTGGAATGTATACGTACGCTTGGATACTTTATAGAAATGGTATCGTGTACGGAGTTAGTTTTGTTAAGACATACCATTAGCATAGGTGGACACTAATGTTTTTATTACTTTTTTTCATCTAGAATTACTTTGGAAATCAAGGCAAATCACCATCGATATTACTTAAAGATTAAACAATAATTAATCACAGTTTTTTCAATATGCAAAGATGACCTCCTGAAAGTCTCGATAAAACGTCCAACACCTTTTCGAGCTTTTAGCAGTCTTTGAAAGACTTAAAAGTCTTGTTACTTCAAATGGACTTGAAAGTCTTGGCAATACTTTTTAATTGACTTGCACAGCCCCTCGAGATTTTTCAAAGGGTTGAAATAGCTTACAAAAATCGTAGACCCTCGAAAAGCTTCTTCGTGGCTAGCCAATCGTGATAAATACGCAATAAACTCATGTGCGTTCCATCAGTCACCCATCAGTGTGTAGCAGCGGGAAGGGGCCCTCTGAAGGTTTATCCCCCAGCTCCCACGAAATACAGTAGCCGCAGAGATGAAAAGTTCTCGTGTGCCCGACTGGCTTTAAGTCGGTCGGATTTTCACCGGGAGCAGGGAAAATCTCGGTTATGTATAGGCGATGCACCGTAAGATCAGAATTCACTCGAAAAGCCCGGGAGTGGGTTACTCCATTGAAGAGGGGGCTGAGCTCGACTTGAATAGCTTTTTCTTGCGAGCGCAAAACAAAAAAAAAAAAAGCTAAGAGAGCCACTTTTTACTCTCTACGTGTGTACATGCTACACACGTGGACGTATATACAAAGCATCATCGCTCGAGCCCGGCGCGTTTGATTTATCATCTTCGGGGCACTTGTGGCCCACTGGAGATTCCGGTGTGGTAAGCCTGTGAAGTTGGCCTTGTTTTTTCTTTCTTCCTTCCTTTTTTTTTTTTTCTACTTTCCGAGCGATAGCACTCGATATTTTAGTGTACGCGAGCTTTTATGTCGGCGAAAGGAGGCCTCTTTCCCCCCTTTTTTTTTTAACAGAGCACCAGAGAAGAAAGACCGCTTCTGCCGTCGGTGGGAAAGGTTTTCAATGTATTTTGATTGAGATTTTTTTTTTGTTCCTTGTTTGGCGGGCGTTGCGGTTTTTCTGTTTTCAATAGCGTCGAGCAGTCCGGGCTTTTTCAACAAAAAACCATTACTCGATATTTGTTTTCAAAAAAGATATTCCGATCGTAATTAGCGACCTTTGAAATTTTTAGTCTCCCTGTTTTTTTTACAAGCTCCAAATTGGTTTCCGGATTCTTGCCGTTTCATTTCTCTCGCTTCGTAAAGTTTATGGACGAAAAACAATGAAATCTCGAAACGTAAAGAACAATAAACCAACGGTTTGTATTAAAAAAGTTCACCAACTGCTGCTCGAAACTCTAACCCCAGCTCCGTGTATTGAATCCTCCCCTGCAGTCAAAATTTTATTGCAAACGCAACTATCGACGTAAAAGTTGCAAAAACAAAATAAATAAAACGAAACAAAGGCAATTGCATCGAAGCTTTCGTTGCGACTTGATTTGTTGTTCGGAGCACTTTACCTACACCACGTTTCAATCTCTCAAGGCATTAGACTTTTTATCGTTGCTTACCAACTGCAGAACTTCCCCTTTTGAAAAGTATGAAAAACACAAATCTCCAGCCTCGCAGTGACGTTGAAGCGTCCGAGGCAGAAGATAGCTAACCGGGGGGGG
>NW_019379808.1:101573-125870 GCF_000648655.2 Copidosoma floridanum | reverse complement strand
GGGGGGGGGGGGGGGGGGAAGCAAATCGAGGGTAACGCCGACTTCCTTATCAATGTTCTCGGACGAAGAAACTTTCGGTGCCAATCTGGGGGCCAAAGACAAATCAAGGCGAGCGGAGGCCCCCGGGCGCGTTAAATCTCGATGAAAAATGGCCCTTTGATCTCGGGGGCGAGATAACCCGGGCGTCTCCGGCGTGTGTTAATCTCCGCGCGGTTACCCGCGAAACTTGCTGCTGACGCGAACAGTTTGGACCCGATTCGGACCCACCCACCCCAAAGTTGACGAGGGGGAAGGGTGCGACCAGTCACGCCCCCCGAAAACTTGCTCCTCGGGCCCTGCGAGGGTAAATTGTCGAGCGATTCCCCACGCCAGCCGCACGACGTGCAAATGCACCTCCTTCACTTTGACTTTGAATCATTTAACGAACCAAAGTGCCAGAACTACCAGCTATGTGTATCGAGACAGAGAGAGAGACGCTCAACTCCCTCCCACGTAAGATCGTTTCGCACGATCGAGCACCATGGCTTTTCCCAAGGTGCATTGGACAAAAAAAAAGGGGGGCTTCCACTATCACTCACCCCAAACTAGAGCTTTATTGGCTACATTGGAAAAACTATATATAACCGAAGCTCTGAGCGTTACATGGTCGCTCTTTCATCGGGCACCTCTTCTCGAGCTTTTTTTTTTTTTTTTCTTGTCAATTGCCTATAGGTGTACGTATGCACGAAGAACAAAGAAAAGATGGGGGGAGGGCGGGTAAAAGAAGAATCGAGGGGTGTGGAGTGCAGGAAAGTCCTCCAGAGAGGGCCTTCGCGCTGCACTTCTCGCGTGCTCGTTTCCGGGTACACATGTACATATACATCTTTTACCTATTGGGGGAACGAAAACAGGGGGTAAAGTATTGGAAAGCCATACATATACATACATAATGTAGACACAAAAAGGTAGAGGGTGGGGGGGGGGCACTTGGCTTTTGGATGAAACGATTGCGAAATTATTTTGCGATGCTATTCGACGAGAGTAAAAGCGTCGGATTGGAGTGGCTGAGTAATCTTTCCCCCACCCCCCCCCCCCCCGCGTAGATATACTTATAATGTAAAAGTGAACAGCTCAAAGGAACTAATAGCGGTAGAAAAAGTATGGGGATGAAAGCAAATAAATCACCGAGATGAATTAAAACCGGCGAATGATGGACATTGCGGGCCAAGATTGGAAAATTCGCTCGAGCGCGGGAATGACGAGCTCTCGGATTCGTCTTCGATGAAAGCTCCGGGCATCTTTCGGATATCGATACTACCACCACCGCCACTTTTATAAAAGGGAATAAGCTCGAAAGCTCGCTCTATGTGCATGGAGAAGTTGGAAGATGAGAAGAGGGAGAAGGGGCGAATGGAAGAAAATATATATGATCACAACGTGAGCCACAGTGACACACCTCCCGTTGGGGTAAACAATTGGAGCTATATGTGTTTTTTTTTCACCAATTGGTCTTGTCTTTCCAAGGAGACTCCACAAGGGTAGAACATTCCATTTGCTATTATCAAGACCCTGGGCATAAACCGGGAAAAGCAAATAAATAGAGGTGGGGAAAAAAAAGCAGCAGGTGAAAGACCAAACTTCGAGTCAGAGAAAAAGAGCATCGAGTTTGAAACTCTCCCCCGATCTCTCAGTCGCTTCGCTAGAGGAGTACGGGTATAAGGGACACGTGCCGGGACGAATTTCCGCGAGTCCTGTGGGTTTTATTTTTCCTCCCGCATTTTCCATAAAACTTTGCGCTCAAATCGCGGCGAGAGCTTTCGAGACCGGCAGATTTCATTCGGCCTGGCGGTTGCACCTCCAAGCCTCTTTCACGGTCTGAGCATGATGAACTCGCGTGCCACCGATCCTATATTATTTCCCTTTCCATCTCACGAGCTACGGCTGTCTGTCTCGTTTCCGCTGATACCGATACCCTTTCCGAGCGTGACTCCTCCGTCGTCCCGTATTTTTATTTTCCCCCATCGCTGACGAGCCGAGCAAGAAGGTTGCAGGTATACGTGCACCTGTTTTACCGTACATCGGGTATTCTCTGCCATACGCTAACGATATCGGAAGCTCCTGTTTTGCACTCGCCAGTCAGTTTATTCTGGATGAAGAAAAAAAGAAAGAAAGAAAGAAACTTCGTCTTACCGCTCATTTTGCGACGAACTCGCGCCAACGTGAAAATTAACCACCGAAGCGAGCGTCGAGTTTGTACGGAATCGCTGGGGGGGCTTTGCCAACAAGTGACAACAAGTACCAAAGTGATTCGTTTACAAATTGAAAGACGCCCGGCAAACTCTTTCGTGTAACAGCGTTTGTCGGGAGCAAAGAGCCAACAAGACGCGGAAGGCAGAACGACACGCGTAAAAAGAGGGGGGGGGGGGCACGTTAGAATCTCCGCGGAAACTTTGAGGAAATTCTCGCGTTCGAGCTTGGGAATAATTAAATTTCCCGGTCGCGAGGAATTAGGCGAGGCTTGGCAGGTATGAGTCACTTACCCACACTTCTTGTATCGCTTTTGCAGTGCAACATATAGTACAATATATTCTGTAAAAAAAAGGGACCCTAAACAAAAATTGTCACAAAATAGGTAGGATCACGTAATGTACGTACGTACATGGGTTGGTTGACACAGAGCGCAGCTTTGTCTCTTGGTGTCCGACTGTTGCACCGTTTGTCGTACCCCTACATCAGTTATGCAAGAGACGCAAGGTACAGGGTGAGGGGGGTTAAGGCAGGCAATAATCGTCCCAAGTTACGCGAGGATTTCGTTAATTGTGTGTGGCATCAGAGAGTTTAAGGCATCCCGTGCCCTCCCTCCTTTGTGCTCGTGCTGAATTATTGTCCAAAGTATTTTCCAAGGAGCGGAAGGAGGGGTGGGGGAGTGAATGTAAATGTTTGCGCGCGCGCAAGGGCGTAACGACAATGGCGCGGTCGAGGCATGTGCTCTGTGTACAGTGGCTGTTCATCACTCGAGATTATGTCGTTAGTTGGCGCGATACCACCACAGCTGCTGGCGGAATGTGGTAGGGATTCTTGTGATTTTTTTTCGCTACTCCCGCGAATGATGATTCATCGCGAGTCCACTTTGCACCCCGTAATATTGTCCTTTGCTTATTTAGCGAAGAATTATGTAGATACAAGGATTGAAGCGATGGACATAAACTTCGTTTGATACAGCCTCTATTTGATCTCCGGGAAACAAGGTGCCAACTTGGAGGGTATTTTTTTATTCAACCTCGTATAGTGCTAGTGCTCCTGTGTGTTCACTCGAGATGGAAAACAAAAATAATAATTGAGGACATAAATATATTCATTGAATCATGTTGTCTTGTTTTGAAGTATAAAAGTTTTAGGCTTGATAAACGGGAAATTTTCCTAGAACTGGTGTACTTTTAGTAATCCCAACTAAAGGATACAAAAAACATTGAAAATGATTAGTTTTTGTCTCTGTAAGTTCAACTTTCACGCTCCGTGGTGATTCAAATTCCATTTGAAAAATCCAATCTGCATTCCCACCTCTTATTCATACGGTGGAAGGCACATATTTACCTATTTCGAATTCAGAATACCAAGACGTATTGAGAGAGGGAAAAAAAAAGAAGGAGAAGAAGGAGCTATTGAAGGATAACGTCTCTTCCGCCGCTACGTATTTTCCCGATGGAAAGCGAATTCAACAGGCTTTTCCCTGGAATCTCCAAATCCTTCCTTCCCCGGCCAAAGTTACTCAAAAGCTTAGTAATTTAGTGAAAACCTTTTGAGCGCTAAAAGCACTGTGTTTACGACCCCACCCCAATTTTTTTTTCTCCCTCAAAGCGTGGAAATTATCGGCCTGTTAACACACAGCGTCACCCACGATTTTCCAACGGAGCAGCGGGAAAAAGTAAATTCAAATAAACAAGAATCAAGTGGCCGGAAAATATCTCGCGCTTGATAATTTTAATGGACCACACGCCGAGCGCGGATGAAGGAAAACGCATTACCCCATCGTAATGGGAAAAAATATGAATCGTTGGCGGGAGAAAGAAATAAAGGAAAATTTAAAAAATAACCGACGATTTATTAAAAACCCCCCCCCCCCCCCCTTTGAGTTTATCGCGGTGTTTGATGTTGCGATAAAGCCCGGCAATATCGGCACACTCGCAAGCTCAAATTCATACACCCTCCCTATGAGCGTATACTTTTTACCGCGAATGACGCGGGATTTACAGCCACTTTTTTTTCTCCCTCTCTCGTAATACACCATTTTAACCCCGACGCGGATGAATAATAGTAAATAATCGTTATGTGCGCGAACGCGGTAGCTGATGAAATTAGTGCAGGACCGTGTCGCGTATATACCCGCGAGACTTAGAAAGGCCATTAGCGCTTATTAATTCAAAACGATGGACCCACCCAAGCAACGATTGGACGAGGGAGTGGGTGTGTCAATTAACGCCCTCCCGCGATGCTAATTAGTCATACCTACCTACGGTCAAGTTTATCGAAAACCCTCATTACACCCGGAGTACCGTTGGAGCACTCGATTTAACGAAGAGCGCATTTATACGATTCGGATCACGGCTTTGAATGTCCCCTTTTTTTATTTTTGTTTTAACGGAGTACATGTACATCACAAAACGAGCAACGATATTACTACGGACGCTCGTTAAAATATGGATTGTACGGGGGGTTTTGATGGGCGGATTTTTCCCCTGGTTTACGAGGGCGCGAGCAATGAAACCCAGCAACACGATAATACACTCTAATTGCAGCTCGGAAGGGAGCGTTTATACACAAATGTGCGCGTAGTTTTACGGACGAGCTCGAGCGAGGGGTAATATTTGTGCGGATCGTCACGCGCGGTGATTCACGAGCTTGGATCATCGCAGTTTCTCCTTTGTGCGGGAAATGTTTGCATTTCACTCAGCTTAACGGGTAAAGGGGGGACAAATTACATTGCGAAAAACCCTGCAACGAAAGGGGAGGAAAAAAGGGAAATGGGGAAAAAGCGCGGTAACCTGCTTTTTGGCCGTGTGCGATCGGGGCGCAGAGATCCCGCGCGGGAGTACCATATGAAAGAGCGTGGGACAAAAGGCCAGCGGTGTGTGTGCTGTGGCAAAAAGGCCGAAATAACCCCTTTGACGGAATTTTTCCATGCCAGTTGGGGGAAAAAAAAAAATCTCCCTTGGATTGGCCGGTGAATTCGCAAATCGGAGCAATATGCAAGGCGTTGGACTGACTCCAAAAGCGCATCGTTCGAAATCGCCCAGAGAGACGGATTGGAGAAAGAGTAGCGGAACAGGTGCACGCCGAGGCGCCGCTAAGTAAAGGTCACGTGTATGCTCTTTTCTTCCGTAGTAAAGGGCAAAGGGGCGACTTAATCGCGTTTGGCCGCTGGCCAGCTCCGCAAACGTCTACGCTCGGCCCCTAGGGTACATAATATATATACTCTACCTATAGGCGCTTTCCCGCATTGTACTCCCGCGTTTGTTGATTGCTCGATTGGACCATCTCTCGTTTTTGTTACAATTTTTCTTTTTTTTTTTTTCTTTCTTTTTTTTAGGGGGAGGAAAAACAGCCGTCAAACGAAGCGAGGGCCCGTTGCCCCTTTCCGGTTCTACCGCCTCAAGCGAAGAGGATCGAGATATGAACGGATGCTGCTGAACACGGGGTGTTTTATATCCTTTTTTTTTTGTTTCCCTTCTTCATCGGTTCTCTTAACAAGCCCGTGCTTATTGAAAGCTGCCGTTGCTTGTTTTTTTTTTTTTTTTTTTTTTATTGCAGAGGAAAGAAAAGTTGTGAAAAGTGGCGGGAGAACGGAGAGGGTCGTTTCTTTTAGCGAAAATGGATGGAACGAAGAGGGGGTGGGGAAGGAGCCGGGAGATTAATTGTTCGCGTAGTTTCTTCGCTCTTTGCTTTCACGTTTTTCACCCCCGCAATATTTACGGGGATAACATTTCGTGCGTGTAATTTTTTTTTTTTTTTTTCGAAAGAGGGCTCGTGTGCTCGGATGATTAAACGAAGCTGGATGTCGGTTTCAGCTGCAGAGGAGGGTTATTCGAGGAATTAATCCACACGACGAACAAATGAAGCAATCAGTTGCGAGATCTCGAGGATATTACGCAACGATTATTACGTGAGGCACGTCAATTTGCTTCGTAGATGGGAATCCAAGGGTGTTTTGGATTTGCCGTACTTTGGCGCAATGTTCATTATCCCCATATTGGGTTTACCAAAGTAGGGGGAAATTGATGAAGATGAAGCGAAAAAAGAGTGCGTGCGTCGGCTAAAACGTATTTCGGTATTTTTTCCATGCAGGATATTAAAATTAAAATGACGTTGAAGCGCAGTACGGGCTGGAAAGGTGATTAAAAGAGCTTCAAAGACATGCGGGCCGGCAAGTGCCCATAAAGTCTCGAGTTTATTTTTCATTTGGGGCCAAAAAAAGGGCAAGGATCGCGTTTATGTTTCATGAAAAATCTCGAAAAAAAGCTCAATATTAATCTTGATTTTTTTTTTCCTCCCCCATTCAACTTTCACAGACGACATTAAAATGCCGAGCAAAACTGGTGACATGACGAGCTTACGCGCGGAAATTGAAAAAGAGAACAAAAGCCACTAATGGCGCGGGATGCGAAAGCCCCCTTAAATAGATTACGGGGAGCATCGTGCGAGCTGAAAAAGCTCTCGAGGGCGGATTATGACGCGTTATGGCGTGGATTTCCCATTACATCAATGCGCGACGCCCCGTATCTTCACAAAATACCATCTCCGACGGATGTTTCCACTGAATGAAAGGAAAAACCTAACTGGACAAATATTTCGTTACTATCGAGCAAAAGAAAAAAAGCTCCCAAATATCCCAGTAATGCGGAACAATCCATCCCTCGCGTCCATCCATCACGGGCCATGTAAATAAATCTTTCGATATTATCAAAGAGAGCTGATAAAAAAACGTGCGACTGCAGGCGAAAAACAAGTGCAACGGGGGAGCTTTAGGCATTCCAGCCACAGGCAATGTTCATCCCCCAGACGGGTGGGCGATACTCCTCCCGCTGCTCTCACTTTACGATCCGCCAGTCCGTTAGCTCCTCCTTTTTTTTAAACTTTATTTGCTACTGGGGCTTTTATCCCCCCCCCACTACCCCCTTTGGACGCTTATCACGGCGGGGGAAGGGGGCGATCGGTCGTAGGTAAGCTTTTTATCTGCCCGTGTCGCGGAGAAAGAGCAGCGCGAGGGCTTCCGGAGTTCGAGTTGTGCGGAAGCACGTAGCGAATATAATAACCGGCCAACCCCACACACCCACCCTCTCTGGGGGTCGCATGCACTGCCAAGCTACCCCGACAAACAGAGGATGCGCGTGCATGAAAAAATCGGGGATAGAGCCGAGGATTTGAAGTAGAAAGTAAAAGTTACTGCGATGTCTGACCATACTCGGGTTACTCTACTTAATACGATGACAGTGGTTCTTTTTTGCTCGAGTCCTCATTTTTGCGGTGATGTCGGGTAGTTGATTGAAAAATAGAGCTTGGTAAGAAATACATTTTGGGACGAAAACAGTTTACATAAATATACGTAAGAAATGAGAACGAGCCGGAAGGTGTAGGAAGGGGCAAAACGAGAATCATGGGAGAGGAGCAGTGGGAGGGAATTCTGAATAATTCGGCGCTCGCCCGGGGGGTAAATTATATGTTTTGCGAGGAGGGAGTAGTTCGTTTGCAGCGGTGCCGACAACGCCGGAGAGGCCACGATGTCCGGCTGCAATATAATGGCCACCCCCGTGCAGCTTTCCCCGGAGCAGAATCCTATTTTGCGTAAATCTGCATTCGACCTCCGCTTATTCCGCGTCTATCTCCTCTTTCTCCTTTTTTTTTTTTTTTTTTTTTTTTTTTTCATCATCCTCTCCCGTTCGGTCGCGGTGCGGCCTGGGGAATTCCTGCAGCTTGAAATATATTTATCGCCTCGAGAACGCGCCGGCCCCGGGCGTATGCAAATCTTGACTTTTGCTCCCACGCTTTTTTTTTTTTTTATCACTTTCGACGTCCCCTCGTTTTTTCTCTCTTTCGCTTTCGATATCACGCAGTGGTATTGTTAGCATTTGCAGTAAGCGGTGTTGCGAGCGACCGAGATCAGGGGAAGGGGGGGGGGGGGAAAAAAAATGTCCGGAGCCGATAAATAGAGAGAGATCAGGACCAGATCGAGTCCCTTCATGGCGTGGCTGCGTTATCGATGTAATAATGCATTTTTAGTCATTTTTACCCCTGCGTTTTATCGATTTAAATTGAATTTTTTTTCGTTATTTTAATGAACCTTCGAAAAAAGATAAAGCATCGTTATGCATATTAAAGGCTCTTGATGAGTCCCGTGTGTCATCAAACTGTTCCGCATCGTAATTTTGCAGTTTAATTATTTTACGTGTTAGCGCGTACGGTTTTAATTAAAACTACTGTTTTTCGAAACATAAAAAAAAAAAGGTACGGTGTCACACGCCTGCATCGTGCTTTATTTGTTTTAAAATTTTTGCTTCAAATTGCTTTAATTCTAATTTAAAGTGAATGTGCATAGGGTAAAACAAAAGCTCCCTCCATTATATAAAACTAATTAAGTTTGGTACAAGGTTCTTGAACGAAAATTCGTGCTTTCAAAGGATTTGTGGCGTAAAAAAAAACAAAAAAAAAAAAAAAAAAACAAAGACAAACGTTTGAGTATGAAGGCACGAAGGTACGAGTCGAAAACTAAACTAAACAAAGTTCATAAAGGCAGGAAGACTGCAGGAGCAGCGAGAGAAAGGTCGTGACGAAAAGATGCACAAAGAGGGAGGGAGATAGAGCACGTGGCTAATATATTATACGCCCAGATGTACGTGTGTATACATGTATACACCTATAGAGAAGCACGGGGTACGTTCACCGTATAGCTCCTATGCCACGGTCTATACGTGACCTGCGCCTCAATGGTACAAGTCAGCGTTTGATCAGCCGAGCATATGCATCCACTGTACACTCCGTGCGCGCGTACACGAACCACCTGAATGTGACATGTTTACCATCGCTGCTTTGAATGCACTACTTTTCTATCGTGCCACTGGCCAGGCAAGAGACACACACACACAGGGAAGGGGACGGCTTTGTTATATGCAGTAGATACGCCGAAGGGGGCGCTTCTGCTTTTCATTATGTGCCCCTCGGCCGCGTCTTTCGGTCTCCATCCGGACACGCGGCTGACCCCTTCCTCGGAATTTCTCCCCTTTTGTCGCGACCCCAACAATAGTTCGAGCGGAAGCTGCGTCGGGCAGTAAAAAAATTAAATTTTTTAATTACACTTCACCCAGCCACCACCGCCGCGTCCCGCCCTACCGGCACTTTGGCGTAATTAAAGCGGCCGATGATGAAAATTACCCATTGGCTCTCTCTCTCTTCCCTCCTATTTTTCGCGCCGTGGTCATTAAAATCACGACATATCGGACCTGCATTATTTGTCCGCGCATTGTGAAGCTGATGTTCCCCGCGACTCTATTCAATCCACCGTAAATGAAAATAAAAGAAAAAGACTTTCGAAAACTTCCTTCGTTAAGTTTTTCAATTTGCAAAGTAATCTGCATAATGACGTGTCCTCGGTCGCGTATTATACTCCGCGGGTGATTTGTATTGTACGTAGACCCACGGACCGCCGGTTATAAATAAGCCCGATCGATTCTCCGTAATTAGCCACAGAGGGACCCGGAATGAAAATAACGTGGCCAAAGCCAACCGAGTTGGACTCGAAAAAAAAAAAGATACCACCAGCTCCTTGGCATTTTCTAATTACCCGGACGGTCCCTTATCGGCTCGGCGACGGGGGTGGGGGGCTATCATCTAAAAATCATCAGGCCACCCGGAGCGGCGTTCTTTTACAGATTTACGCGAGCCCGGCTTTTTACGAGGGACAAGCCGCGGAAATTGCCGTCCCGAGGATTCGCCGACGACAGCTAGGGAAGCTTCCGTCGGGAGGGGGACGAGATACGCGACGCTGATGGTACGGAGGGGGGAGGGCTTTTAAACTAATTGCGTGGATGGTCCTGCGGTGAAGACCCCGTCGGGATCAACTTTCTTTTTTTCCGCGCTAGGGTTTATCGGAGACGAAGGTCCTCTCCTTCTTCTGGTGCTGATGACATCGGAGTCGTGTCCGCCACATACCTGCAGCGTATCGGAATGTTTGCACAGCTAGCTCCTTGGATGATTGAAAATCTCACCAAGGTAAAATCAATATGTAAGTGCATGAAAAAAAAAAAAAAAAAGAAAGAAAGAAAACTTGGAGCCAAATGGAATTTTAAAAGCACCTCATCCTGCGACACCTACATGTAAATACTAGAGACGGGAGTGTCCTCAGGGCGGTGGCAACTTTTTTTTCAAAAGCAAAGTCCGTAAAGTCAGCTCACGTGGCTCCGGCTAAATGGCAAAAGGGTATAGCTCGGCAGACATTTGCATTCGCAAACAAGCACCCGTTCCCGTTCTGGGTGCCATTATCTCAAAGAGTACGGAGGAACGAGAGTTCGGGGTAGAAAAAACCAAAAGTGTAGGAGGAAAGGGGGCCCCGGCAGGTGGCCGACAAAGTGCAAGTGGAGGAAGCACCGTTGCGTGGCCAAGTGCCCCGACCCTATGGGTATACATCCACGTGCATGCAAATTATATATANACACGTGTGTGTCAATTACTCGCTAGTTAGTTTGTACACAAAGAAAAATCGTATACACGGTGCGCGAATATATACATATATAATCCACAAGTATGTCTGTCTCTACGTTTGCACCCTCCCCCCCTCTCTCTCTCTATATATACATGTGTGTGTTTACACGTGCAAGTTAGATATGTGTGTGTGTGTGTGTATCAGTGGCTTACCGTTTGTGTTGGATCCGAAGACCTCTTCGCGGTTGCAAAGGAACTCCGTCCTTAAGCCAGTGCACTCTCGGAGGTGGCGAGCCCCTCGTTCGACACACGAGCTTAACTCTGTCCCGGTACCTCGCCACTGAGTCTCTCAGCTCGGATAACGTGACTTCTCGCACTGAAACATCAAAGCAAACACACCGAATGCTCCTTTACTTTGCTTTACTTTGCCTCGCTCTCTCTACTTTCTACCACGCCTATTTGCGTCTCCTTGCCATTTGCTCCATGCACACATACGAATACACACCGTTGTTGGGCCCTTTGCTTTTTTTGCCGCGGCATGTAGCTGCCAGCTGGCAGACAATTAACTACGCCCGGTATTATTGCTCGGCTCCTCCGATATGCATCGATCAACTTTGTTCCCCTGACCCAGCTGCTATTTTTTTTTTAACGAGGCCCGTGTAGTTGAAAAAAAGGGGTGGAGAGGGGAACAGGGGAAAAAAAGAAAAAGTAGCTGCCTACCACTCGAACGGGCAGGTGCGCCTCTCGCTTTTGCAATGGCGTGATAAGGGATGCTTTACGTCGAGGAGACTGACAACGATATTACTCCCGAGGACGTACAGAGGGTGCGGGGCAGTAATACACCTACACGTCCTCCCCCTCCCTGCACCGCGGACGTTGCACCGAGCAAGCGTTTTGGGACAGCTTTAATTTCAAGCCACGATTCCGGAGCTTCGCTTTTGCCCCTCTTCCTTTTTCCCGTTGTTTAAGGGCTTTTCTGACCCCACCCCACCCCTTGGGTACGTATCGTGCAGTGCGCTGCACCCTCTCCCCCCCTTTCTTTCGAGTCGATAAAATTGATCGCTCGGTAGGCAGATGGGATGTATTTTTCGAGCTTGCAAGCTCCACGGCGCGCGAAAATAACAACCGGGTAGAATGTACAACGGGAACGGTGGTGCAAGATAATTGAACGAATTATTAGTTAACGCTGATTTCATGAATTTTGCTTCGCGTGTTTTACTCCTACCGGGAATTTGGTTTTCACTATGTTTCGTGCTCGCGTTTCGGTGGTTATTTATCGGCTTTTCCGAAATATCCAGCTCAATTGGATGGAAATTCCTTGAGCTGCGCTTTGATCAACTCAATCACGTAAGTACAGAGTTTATTACCATTCGTACATCCACCACTATATATTTGGATATAAATTTGGACTTATTGATCGTTATACGCGTCGATGAGCTCGATGCTCCGATGATTAAAAAAAAAAAAAAAAAAAAAGTTGTAAGCCATGTTTTTCATCACCAAAGCCGATGATCCGCCTAGACTTCATTTTCTGAAAAAATTGGAGCTTATAGGCTCCAATTTTTCCTCAAAATACGTTGTTTGCGAATTACAGCTTTAAAAGCCCACTCTGCGAAATTCGCGTTACACCATGCTTCCTTCGACCTACATCCGATGAAATCGTTGGGAAAACCTGGTGTAAAAAAGCAGTGTGCAAGAACCAAAACGCAATTTAAACTTTTTCAAATCGCAGTAGCGACGAAGGCGCGAAAGAAACTGCGTCGATTCGATCGAAGAAAGTTTGATCGTTACCCTCGCAAGCGCTCAGTTGCATTGTTTTCCTCGGAACGCGTGAAAAAGAAAAATCGACACCATGAAAAAAAAAAAAAAAAAAAAAACAACGTCGACAAACAAGATGGAAATCCATGTCTTTCGGCGCTCCGGAGAATACCACCGATACGGAGCAGCCCTTATCTTGCCTCCGCTTGATTATCATCGAGAAATTCTTCCCGAGGCTACCCTCCCGCGGCCTCGCTTCTCCAAGTAGATTGAAGAAAAACATCCCCGCTACGCGAGAGACCATCCTATCTCCGGCCGTGATTTCCCCGGGAATACACGCAGCTGTCTTTGCTCTCCGCGTTAAAATCAAGATTGGGTGGGCGAGCGAAATGACTAGCGCGCAGAGGGATGAAATTAAGCTAACATTGGTATAATGAGATTTCACGTAAACGCTGAGATTACTCAGGTAGGACGACGGAGGATTTTACGAAATGTAAATCTAATTGCGCGCCGCGCTATACTTATGTCACCAGCTCTTCGCTCGCGATTCATTTGGTGTTTTGACAGAACCGTTTATACTCAAAAGATTTTCATAGCGATGTTAAAAATACACGCGTACACCGGCATACGTGCGAAACACGCGACATCGAGTTTCGAAAGCTTGTGTACTCGCGCGTCAAGTTAAGCCAAGTAAAATTTGACAGATTTAACGCGCGCACGCAAAGTTTGAGCCGAGCCGGGACACATAAAGTTCGCCCAGACTTTACTTAAGTGGATTTTCCCCCTTCCTTATGCGAATCTTACCTGAATTAGATTTAACTTCTTGTTATTTTTCGACCCGTACAACCTACCACTTATATTGATTACCCAATCTACGCGAGTCACATATACATGTCGTCCTCATGGGAGGCAGTTAAGGAACGAAAAAAAAAAAAAAAACTCCGTGACCGCCGTTACAATATTCATGGGCACAATTGCAATAAAAGCCATAATTCAGCGGATCAGCCTTGGCTCGGACACGGACTCATTTAAAAGTCAACGACAACGAGGAGACCCCCGACTGCGAAATAAAATATTTTTCGCGAAAAGCCGCGTCCGAAAAGGCCCGATTCCAATATCCGCACCCCGACACACACACCAACACACATTCGGCTCTCAAGAGCTCGGTGAAAAGCGTCGATGAAAAATTAAACGCCCGAGCACTCGGCGAGCGAAAAAACTGCCAAATCACCCATCGCGACTCGAGCGCCCCAGTTCGGCTCCACGTCCATATCCCTCCCCCTCCGGGCAAAATCACTCCTGCGGTCAAGTGAGCGCGCAAAAAGCCGGATTCCCGAGATGAAATAAAAAAACGCGCCCGCCAGAGATGGATGGGCTTCTCTCGCACACACGCGTACAAAGCCCTCCGGGGAGGCGGAGTTTTCGCCTTATCGGGCACGAAAAAAAAAAAAAAAAAGAAAAAGAAAAAAACGAGAGAGAGCTCACGCCGCGGCACATGGAAGCGGAGGGCTGTGGTTTCGCGCGACATCCCCGAGGACGCGGCACCTCGCGGAGCGCTGTATCTAACGATTAGCGACAGCTTTCTCCCTTTCCTCTTTCGCGCCGAATTCCGATGCAAATTTCGCCCACGGGAGTCACCAGTGCTGGTCCAGGGCGCACCGAAAAAACGTCCCACTCTTTTTTTTTTTTTTTTTTTTCGGCTGCACAGGGTTAAGGGATCCGAAAAAGGCAGGAGTGCAGTGGTAACGATTATTACTTACGTAAACCTGAGACTTGTATTAGCCGTCGTATGCATCGCTGTTTTCCGGTTCGTCCCGTTTTTTTTTTTTTTTTTTTTTTTTTTNCTTCGGAAAAAAATACGTTTCAAACTCCACTCTATTTTCTATGCTATCGTAAGTTGCTGGATGAGAATGAAAAAAAAAATATATAGTATATATACATCGTCACACCCAACTGTGCGATCAAAGGTGAGGCGATTGACGCCCTGCGTACGGGACGCAAGATACACCAATCGGGAAAAAAGACGGCACTCGCAAATGTCCCCCAAAAGCAATCAAACCGAAATAAAAAAAAGCACACGTGCATGATAGAAAGGGGGAAAAAAGAGAAAACAAGTTGCACACGCGACCACGTATGGAGAGCGACAACCGGTAGCGGGAAAAACATGCGCGCACACACGTATACGTGCGTTTGTTAGTTTTCGCGCGTCGCGTCGACTTTATTAAACAACGTGTACACGGTCTCGATAACGCCGGCCCGGCAACACGTATCGCATGGGTTTACCCAGAGAGAAACGAGTATATCTCGCTTCGGTCAGACCGTCGTGTTGCAATTTGTTTCGGAGCACAGGGAAAAAGGGATAAGCTTTCTTGGCACGCAGAGAAGCAGGGCTTTCCGCTCCTTTCGTCGCGAGCCAACCTCGTTTCGACGGAATTTGCAGATTTAGATGCTTACCCACGGGTACTATTTTTTTTTTTTTTCCACGTGCCGTTGATTATTTACCCGAGCCCAGTTTGCCGAGCACTCGATACGCGGGCTCAAAGTTTTTCGATCCGTCCGAATTCGTTATTTACCGCTGTAGAGCAAAAAAAAAAAAAAACTCCCCGCTTTGTAAACACATGCACAGGTATATCCAATTTACACGTCACGAGTGGGTAGACGCGACAGTTTGTCAGTTACACCGTCAAATGGCGTCTCTCTTGAAGTGTAAAACTTTGGCCGACGTTGTACCGACGTTGTAATTATTATGCACGCTCAGCTCGAATGATCATCGTAAGCCAGGAGAGGAAACTTCCTTGTACAGAAAGCTCGACGAGATGTCCCGAATACACGTACCTCGGGGCGCCGTGTTAATTAATAAATCGTATACAAAGTGTAAACTATGCGTCGCGCAAAACACGACAAAGCTTCTTGCCTCTTCCCCAGCAGCGGAGCACTCCGGAACGGGGGGAGCTTGCAAGAACACAGCTTACATCGTCATTTTCCCGATATAATATATACATACACGCGGAGCTCAATAGCTTTTGGCAGGAATGCGTGCTCGGGGGATGAGGAGAAAAATACGGTATGTGGCGGAAATCAAAGCGAAGCGAGTGCACGGGGACGCCGGAATGTTTGGGTAGCCGGAGCGCGAGTCCCGTAAATAGAATCCCATTAGGGGCCCGCTCTCTCTCTCTCTCTCTGCTATTTCTTTCCTCCTTCGTGTCTCCTCTTTGCTCGGCTCGTCTTTTTGGCGACTCCGTCGTCTTCTTCTCCCCTTAGGAGGCATCTTCTTGCAATTATTTCCCGCTCGGTCTCCCCCGCGCGATATCTTTGCCCGATGCTAGGCCGTATCGTATCTCATTAATCGGACGCTTTTTGATCTCCTTGAGCCGCGTCTCGGCCTTCACGCCAGCAAAGGTGTTTGCAGGGTTGAGAGGTGCCTTTTTTTTTTTTTTTTTTTTTTTTAAAGACTCAAATTGCTTCGTAGCAACACCGGAGGGGTGGCTCCGGTTAGAGACGAGCTGCGATCGATAGGCTCTGATTTCCTTGGTTTCCCCTCTTGTTATCGATGCCGTACTTACTCCACTTAAAAACAGCTCAGCGCTTCGCTGCAGGTAGGGAATTAAAAATAATAACAAGTGCAATATAATAATGATCAGCACGGAAATTAAGACTCGGAGAGGGGAGGGAAACATCGGCATCCGATAAGCGTCTGGCAGGAGAAAGGAGGTCCGAGGAGGATGAAGGGGCCAGACAGATGAGGGGGACGAGGAGTAAAGTAAGCACAGAGCACGAAGTAAGAAAGAGAGAGAGACGGGCGTTATCTATCGCATATCGGCGGGAGTTCCGTAGACGGCTGTCACTGTCAGGGCGCCGCTCGCGATCTCACCCTCCTCCTCCTCCTCCTCTTTTGAAGGTGCTATTTGTGTATGAGTGTCTACTTGTGACCGTAAGCAATTTCATATCGACGATCGGTGAAAATGGGGGATAGATGGGTCAGGGTAGCAAGCGGATGAACGAGAGAGCAGGACGAAAAAAAAGGAGATATTGCACCTTATGTCGCGTGCTTGGTTACTGGCGGCCTCGTGTATCGACGTTGGCCTGGTCGAGGGGGTAGCTCTAATGCTACGCAGGTTTTTTTTTTTTAATGCACTTGGCACGCCGGAGCAAAGTTTTCAGCGCACGGCTGACCACACGCTGATCGTACTACTTGTTGTTGCGTGAGTGACTGGTTTAATTACGGCGCGCGGGTTTCTCCTCCAAGGAAATAACGATAATTAATTATCGCGGGCTTTTGAATTCTGCCCTAATCTACTGGATCAGCCGTACCATGGGGTTGTTTGTAAATTGCTGCGAAAAATTTTTTAACGAGTTGGCGAACTTTGAAAATCCATTTGTATGCGTTTATTCGGCAAACCTGTCACTATACGCGTTAACGAGTCCGTAGTTAATTACTTTTACTTTCAACATATACTCAACGACGTAATTGTTGCTTGTAACATTTGTAAAAACAACCAGTACTTTGAGTAAACGTTGAGAAAAACAGATGGGCGGATAAAGCAAATGAGCAACGTGTTCAGCAACGAAAGAAAGAAAGAAAAAAAAAAACGGCCAAATGGAAGGCTCCAATTAACACATTCCAGTCGCATTATTCAAATAAACCCCCTTCCGCAATCAGTGGGGAGCGCAATCCCATTAACCCCACCTGGAATCACGCCACCCGACACACACGTACACGCGCGTGTATTCACCAACGCTGGTCGTTCACGTAAGAGCCGAGGACAGGTGAAAAATGCCCCGAGGGAAGGGCCGCGAAGATCATACAAGGGACCTGGGCTTGATTAATGAGAGTGGCCGGGGCGAAAGAGTCCACGGAACAACAAATAGCGTGTAAGCGACACGTCCGTGCATACTCCCCGATCGCGACGTGGCGCACACGCGCTGGTGGTTTGTATCGCTAGTTTTATCGCTCGGCACGCGACCTACTGCGCACATACGTAAAAAAGTGTGCGCGTCTAGACCACCACGGGGATGGTCGGTTTGATGATTATTACTCCCCTTTATTTTTCCACCCTACACACTCGGGGAGAGCTTTCCTCCGGCCGTGCGCGTAATTTATTCATCGAGAGACTGGAAGAGCACTCGGTTGGATGAGCGCGCGGAAATTCAATTATAATTAAACGCCTGGTCTTTGTCCTCGGCGGCAATCGAAACTTGCGAACAAAAATCAAGTGCCGCTGACAACAACAACGGCGCGACATTAGCTCAACGCGGAAAACTCGGCCGTAACTTTGGCGTGTCCTCCGTCCCCCTCGACGACCTAATTGAAACGCAACAGCTTGTTCCACGAGTATTGCGCGCTCGAGGTTTCGCTCCATCGGATACGGTGTCACTGGTGCCCCAGAAGAGTCGGCCTGTAGGTCAAATACTTCGCTCGTGCCATTTGTGTACGTAAATGTCACTTACGGCGAGTAATATGCCGTAAGTGGCAGGTGAGCTTTCCCCAAAGTTGCAAAACTCGTAACCGTTGGGGGAGGCATGAAGTCCGCGCAGGCGACGATCTAAAGGCGATGATCTGGCAGGTAATCTAAAAATAACAACGCTGGTTTGTCCACTTTTGAAAATAGCGCCGGAAATCGGTGTGTGTTTTCCCGAACTTTGCCGCGCTAATGCCCCCGCGTTTCGCGGCTCGTATGGATATGTACGCGCGGAGTCTAACCGATGGTCCCGCACGGCACACACAAGTAATTATAACTTGGAAATACGAGTTCTCTCCCTCCCTTGCAAAGTATGTGTAATAGCCACTTTGGAACTATTATAAGCCCATCAGCCCCATCGCGCGCGTTGTTAATCGATAAGTTTGCCAAAGTACGTGCACGTATAGGCACCGCGAGTAGTGCTTGTATCAGCAACAAACCGGCGTACACACACGCACATGCATACATGTATACGTAATTAAACTCAAAGGAGACCTAATTAACGGGAGAGTAATCTTTCCGCGCAAACGCAGGGGTCCCGTGCTTTCTCTCGCGAGGGCAAACAGACGACAAAAGCACCGACAACGGTTGCAATCCACCCCCGGAGTCGACCGGTACTCTACTTATCCCCCCCCCCTCCTTCTGAGCACACACGCCCACAGCCTAATGGTGTGGACTTGGAAACAGATCTTCTGTAGTGGGGTGTATGCATGTTGCAGGGCTGAGCAAACGCAGCTTCGACGGCGTGTATATACGGCATTGCGCGATGAGGAAAACATAGCTGGGCTGGATAAACACGGGGTTGGCTATTACACCGAGGTAAAGGTGTGCTTCGAATGAGCTCGGCGACGCCGGCTTGCTTCCCCAAGACGATGCCCGTTGCGAACTGCGTCTTACAAATACGAAGATTTTTTTCTTTTCGTAGGTATACAGCTCACTCCGATTCGATGCTTTTGAAACGGTACGTACATGAGCCAAAAAGCTCTTCCGAGCGGACAAAAGTGGTAAGAAAAGCT
Organism: Copidosoma floridanum; assembly: GCF_000648655.2. Next base: position 106,969 of record NW_019379808.1, on the reverse strand, counting down.
CTCCAGTGCGCAGTGGATGATTAATTACCAGGTAGCGGGACGGCGTCAAAGCTTTCCTCTCAAAGTCCGATAAACAGACGGGGGAGGGCCCGAGAAAGGGCGCATTGTCGGGGAGCGTAGAGGCGCCCTTATCTCTGGTCTTGCACGTCCCGGATCGATTCAACGGTCCCCTTTCGAGATCACCGCTAGCCAGTGGCTTAATTAGTCAAAGAGCTAATCCGTATACGAGTAAGTTGTGTTGCGGTCTATTTTTTATTATTTACCACCTCGGCAAGTGGATTACGGGTACAATCGACCCCTCGATCTTTGTGTGTACACGCACGCGAGAGAGCTCGAAAACCCCCTCGTTGCGCGAAGCACTTGAATCAGCGCTTAATTAATCACGGACAATGCCCTCCTTGCCTCCGTGCTTGCATCAGACTCTCGAGCGCGAAATCATCTCGATGATCAATGGAAAGTCTGAGGGGTGCAACTGCGGGGTTTCGGGGCGATTTTGTTCGACGACGGGAATTCGATTTGACATCCCATTGTGTTCGCTATACGCCATTACCTACTTTTGCAAAAATAGTACCCTCGCAGGATCCAAATAGGCGTTTCCAAAGCGCCGTTCACCGGCAGCTTCATTCAAGCGCTCGGTGTTTCCGAAAGCGCCCATTGAAAACAACGTGGCCACAGCCCACGTAAATATACACTCAAAATGAGAGCGGTGGGTAAAAACGGGTGAAAACACGATATCCCGAGAGGAGCCCCGGAAATAGAATGCGGCACCGTCTCGTTCGGCGTAATCGCCTTTGGGAAAAAAAAATTTCGCCCCGCGAGGATGCAAGTAACACTACACGCTCGGCCGGGCCCATAAATCCAACCAGGGCCCGGCGCCGCTCGGAATATACCATACGCTGCTGCCACGCATACATACATACATACACGTAGATACGCTCCGTCTCGCCTGACGTGCAACAAAATTACGCAACTCGACTTCCCGTGCAAGTGTATACATATACACGTCTCGCTCCGTCTTCTGGTGGTGGCGAGCGGGGCGAAAAAATCAGGGACGCGCGACAAACGTGAATTTCCAAATTTAGACCTTCCCCCACCCCCATGGTCTCCCTCTCGCGAGTCGTAGTACGTCATTGTACCAGATAACGTGCCCACACACTTTGCGTTGCTCCACATGTATATACACAAAGTGCGCGAATAAGTGCGGAAACGCGATGGTGTCGGCTGATTGATTGAACCGCGACTAATGGAGTTATTGTTCATTATTTACTCTGGTGATGCTGTTGATCCTCAAACGCATCATTTTGATCAATCAGAGGAAGACGATGAAGAAAAAAATAAACCACAAGGTGCCAAAGGGGCGTTGCATTGCTGGCCAAGTGCGCAATCGAGTCGGCCTTTCGAAGCACGTGCTTGGCGCCGTTGTGTGCCGCACGTATACACTTGTGGGTATCCGCGTGGCCATACGGAAGCAGCCCGGGATAATCTGGAGTGTCGGCGATTAAGCGAGTGGCGGCCCTTCCGCACACTCGATGTTTACACCTCGACGGGTTCGGGAGTGCGCTTGATTGCTCCGAGTAACCACGTGCTCCGTCGATTTCGTTCCGTTTGGTTGGCTCTGATGCGGCGATTAAAAACCCAACGAGTTATCTCGCGATCGCCTCGGACGAGAGTCGTGCTTGACAAATCGTTATTGTAGGGGCCATTTTTTTTCACCCCCGTACACGCATTACCGCGCCATTCGTCATTTTCGATCGGAGAGATAGAGTCGCGCCTCCGCAAACATAATACGCGACAATGCGAGGACGAAGAGCAATCATACGATTTCGCAGCGATTCGCGGCTTGTTTATGGCCCCTCGCGTCGTGAGTTATACTACACACGCGTGTATAGACTACATTCGCACTGCGTATTGCACGTATCAAAGAGCCACGTATATGTATATATATATATATGTAGACGCTCGTAATAATAAGTCAGACGCACGGCCACTCGGATGGGTCTAAAATTAATGTAACGCGCGGAGAGAGACACACAGTCTCGAGTTACATCACACCGCGGCGCCGGTCCCTAAAAATACCCACTCGGCGGCTCTCTCTCTCGAAAGAAAGAGGCTCATCCTCCCGATCGACGGCTCGAAATTTTCCAAAAAATAAGAAAACACCTTTGCTCTCGCGTGTCCGGCGAATATTCACTTCAGCTGGCACGCGGCCGAATCGCGGATTCATCAAAAGCGTTGTGTGTACAAGTGTTGCGCGAGCGAGAGTGCCGGAAGGGGGCGGGTGATTGAACTCCGTGGCGCTGGTGTTTTGTTTTCCAATGCGGCTGACAAATGAAGGACGTTATCTTGGTGCGCCTCGCGAGCCTGCACAACGCGTATACATATGACGCGTTTGCGGTCGGCTTTGCCAAAACGTCGGGCCCCTCGCGTGCGAGCTTGATGCGCCACCGCTGCGATCACGAACAATTTTTCACCGGGACTACTTGTGTCTGTAAGAATCGGGGGTGTTTTTCCATTGGAATAAAAAAAAAAGTCAAATGAACTCCGTGGCCATTATGTAGGCCTCGGGAGCTTTAATTAGACGCTCGGTAAACAACCGGGGGCTAATTATAATTCGCTCGGCTCTCAGCTCTCGCGGAAACGTTGTGCATAACGCGGGACTATTTATAACACACCGCCCGGTGTATAATACTTTTCGCGTGAAAAATCGTAATTAAATTTCATCAACGCGTCTGACGTGTACTCGACTGTTTCTACTGATCCAAAAAACAAGTTTAAACGGGTGATCGTGCAATTTGTACATCCGTTATTCGACAACGGCCAAACATTTATCAATGCTCACGTTGTGTAGGTTTGCACAAAGATAAATCAGACGGGCCGTAGCTTTACTTGTATACAGAGGAAGATGCGCGTACTATCTTGATCGTGCTACTGGGTGCAGTCGTCGTAGAACTTGTGTCTCTATGTATCTCTCTGCTTCGTACCTAGGTATATATCAATTATTTCCGTATCACTGGATCTCCGGTAATATTGTACTGTCCGTAAAAACGTGAGGTATACACCTACCTACGTGTTTTGCGCTTCGAAGCATCGTATAACTCAACGTGGAAGACGCTCGATTGTTTTGGTCGTGGCACTTTGCTCGTGTAAATATTTGATCGTACAAACTGCGCCGAGACTCAAGCCGGTTGATCGTATTTCGTTAACAATCGCACACGCGCGCGCATACGGTATCGCCGACGTGTTTATATTTGCATGTAATATCGCGAGCCGGCGAGCAATAACGAATGCATGGAAATTTTAATTACAGTGCACCGAAATAACACGTATACCGTCGAGAGCGAACTGAATTTAATAAAGAGCCGTTGGCCCTCGTGTCATTAGGGGATTGGTAATCAATAGGGTGGGTGTTTAAAAACTTGTGAAAAAAAAAAAAAAGGAAATACCAGAGGGAATATACCTAAAATTACATTTCCATGCAAATTTCAATTTTAATTTACAAAGCGACGAGTAAAACAATAAACGGACGATCGATCTGTTTCGTCATACTTTCTCAGCGAGCGGAGTTCAGGACTCCCGGCTTACATTCTCGGGCCACTATGTTTCGTTCATTCTCCTCCCACTCCACGGTCTGCCATTGATATCTGCCGGCAAGAGAGCTATCGATTACTCCCGAGCACGAGTGTACGTATATGTATGTATACAGCACAAACCACACGGCTCTTATCTTTTACGGACTCGCGCGTATGGATTGGGAACGCGATGTGTACGGCTGATCCATCACCCTTACCATATGCACCAGTTGGGGACTTGTTGCACCGATATCGCATACACGGTGTAGGATGGGTTTTGGTAAAAATCACTTGGTTATCCAATAAAAAGGATGTACTATCAAACGTACCTATAACGTAAAGATTGAAAGCTGTAAGAACCGCGACTTTTCGACATTCTGGAGAGAAAAAAAAAAAAAAAAAAAAAAAAAAAGAAAAGAAAAAATAACGCTCGAGTGGTTGCAAAAGTGCGCGCGACGATGACGCGTATAGTGGCACTCGAGTTCTTTCGGTTAAGGGGGGGGGGGAAGAGAGGGGTCGGGGAGACTTGTACTTTTTCGAGAGCCCACTCAGCCTGATTATGTGTGATAATGCGCGCCACCGGCACTGCGCGCTCTTGATTTATCGCGGCCCGCTTCAGCCCAAAGACGTTTTTATTTTTTTCCCTCCTCCTCCTCCTCCATACGAAAGAGGGACGTTGAAAGCGCAACCTGTTTATACGGCGGTTTACAGCTGAAATAAGAGAGCTCTGGTACACACGCGTACGCTGCGATCGTTTGACTTTCGGGGGGTGCGCCGTTCGCCGGGACGTTCATGGACTGTAAAATTAGATTACAGCCGAGCGGTTTTGCGAATTCATCAAGTGCCGAAGAGGAGCTCTTTTACCATCGAGAGGATCTCCATTTGGGGACTTTTTACTTTTGGTGACCTAATTTTTATGCCATTCCGGACAGTAATTTCTATTGTACAAACAAAACACTGTACTTGCAACAAAAATTATGCTTCTAAACATTAAAAGTTATTGTTTAAATAGTAAAAAGTCTCTAGACGACCGAACAGTGTATAGTACTAAATTACCATTCTAGCACAGTAATTTTTTTGTTTTTTCTCGCAGTGTATGGATTATATGATGGAAAAGCACGTAAGTAACATTGACCTTTACTTAAGGCTTAGGTGGTTGCTGATTTCTCTCTGAAAGGTAAAGCATACACATTCGAAGAGGCACGCGGTATACAGGGAGAGAGAGAGAGAGAAGCTTCAGCCTGTAACTTTTCAATCTCCCGTTCATCTGCCTCTCTCTCGGTAATCCAATTTTATGAAATACAAAGGTATATTATATACGGCACAGGGGAGCAGCTGTTGGCGTTTGTGTTTACTCGACTGTAGATTCTTTGTGAGGGGTAAATTTAAGCGCCAAGTCCCGTGGACGCGGGTCGGAAACTGCGGAAGGAGAGCGCCAAGTATTAACTCGGCAATTATTTGCTCGCGACGACGGAGCCAACTTGCGAAAAAAATTAACGTCACTAGGGACCTTTTGTGCGATATTATGAGTCCCGGCTACCTGTGTCTCGTCGCTCCCAGCAGATATACACGGTAGCTGCCATTGTCGCCGCCAACGACGCTCCGCCACCCGAGAACCGTATTTTACGAGTTTGCTTTAATTAGGGGGTGGAAGAGCGAGAATTTAAATGCCACTCGAGTCGTTTTTCCTTTTTTTTCGCTCTTCGAGTGCTCCATTTGTAATGGGTGCTGTATACGTGCGTTTTAATAAGCTGTTGGTCGCGCAGTGTCGTTAAGTTCAGATTTTTTTTTTTTTTTTTTTTTTTTTTTTTTTTTTTTTTTTTTTTT
>NW_019379808.1:49067-100825 GCF_000648655.2 Copidosoma floridanum | reverse complement strand
AAAAAAAAAAAAAAACTCCCCGCTTTGTAAACACATGCACAGGTATATCCAATTTACACGTCACGAGTGGGTAGACGCGACAGTTTGTCAGTTACACCGTCAAATGGCGTCTCTCTTGAAGTGTAAAACTTTGGCCGACGTTGTACCGACGTTGTAATTATTATGCACGCTCAGCTCGAATGATCATCGTAAGCCAGGAGAGGAAACTTCCTTGTACAGAAAGCTCGACGAGATGTCCCGAATACACGTACCTCGGGGCGCCGTGTTAATTAATAAATCGTATACAAAGTGTAAACTATGCGTCGCGCAAAACACGACAAAGCTTCTTGCCTCTTCCCCAGCAGCGGAGCACTCCGGAACGGGGGGAGCTTGCAAGAACACAGCTTACATCGTCATTTTCCCGATATAATATATACATACACGCGGAGCTCAATAGCTTTTGGCAGGAATGCGTGCTCGGGGGATGAGGAGAAAAATACGGTATGTGGCGGAAATCAAAGCGAAGCGAGTGCACGGGGACGCCGGAATGTTTGGGTAGCCGGAGCGCGAGTCCCGTAAATAGAATCCCATTAGGGGCCCGCTCTCTCTCTCTCTCTCTGCTATTTCTTTCCTCCTTCGTGTCTCCTCTTTGCTCGGCTCGTCTTTTTGGCGACTCCGTCGTCTTCTTCTCCCCTTAGGAGGCATCTTCTTGCAATTATTTCCCGCTCGGTCTCCCCCGCGCGATATCTTTGCCCGATGCTAGGCCGTATCGTATCTCATTAATCGGACGCTTTTTGATCTCCTTGAGCCGCGTCTCGGCCTTCACGCCAGCAAAGGTGTTTGCAGGGTTGAGAGGTGCCTTTTTTTTTTTTTTTTTTTTTTCGGTCGTTATCGCGTCGGTCTGGTGTTGAATGCCCGCGACGACGAGCAAACACAGAGATGCGCATCATCCCGGTGTGAATTTTTTATCAAGCTGGCCCTGATAACGCTTCGGTTTGATTGGTGCGGCTGAAAAAGTTGCCGCCCCCCCTCTAGGAAAAATTTACAGGTGCCCGGAACTTCGTTTTCGACTCGGAGTGTATGGACATGCTTCGAGCGAGAGATTCAAACTTGAGCTTTCGTGAACGAATAGTGTATTAGAGGGAGCTTTTTTCGCGTCGGTATGATTTCCGAGGCAATTTCGGCGCATTCTGTTTCTAATACGTACCATTTGCCCGGCTTGTCCAAAAATGTATACAAGCCGGCAAGGCCGCTTTCGCGAGACATTTTCTGAAAGCCAATTTTGCAAGTGCTTTGTGCTCCTCTCGTGTTTTTTTTCCCCTGATTTTTTGTAATTTACAAAAATTAGGACTCTTACGTTTGGACGGTCACTCGGAGGTAGCCTTCACTTATTCCCACTGACCATGTAATTATTTTGGTGCAATGAACCGCGCCCGTCACAAGCAGCGAAAGTTACAAAACTTGAAGCCCGCGCGTTGGGGTGTGCGCATAAAATTTAGATACGCGCAATTTGCTAATAAGCCTCCTAGCCACAGCAAACGTACGTGTGTCCCACAAAGCCCGTGTACACGTGTGTGTGGCGCGTCGAGAGATGGAGCCTTTTGAGCTCGAATAGACGGATTAAACCGCAGGCTGCGGTAGCTCAGCCCCGGACTTCCTCCGCTCATTATACGAGCGCGCAATGGACAATGTATACGTATACTTGACTCAGCCAGCAACGGAGTAAAGAGAGCCGGCAAGTTGATTTTGAGCGCCGGGAATACATGCATGTGTGTGCGCGTACAGTGGCATCAGTGAAGGATGGGACGCCCGAAAAGAAGCAAAAAAAAAAAGAAAAAAAAAATGAAAGAAAGGAGCTCCCTAATTTCGCTCGGAGTAAGTGCCGTCCTGCTGCTGCTGGCGCGCTTCTTTTTTACCTAGCTCGCCGCTGATGATGGTAAGCGAATTCCCGCTGCGGTGGCAGTGACTCCGTTAAACTTTCATTGCTAATTACGTTAGCGGCTTTACTGCTTTGCGAATTCCAGCGCATTAAGAGCAATTTCCCGCACCTTCCTTCCCACCCTGCCCTACGCTTCCTTTTTTTTTCTTTTTTTTCTTTTGTGCAAAGTGGGTATATTTAGCGGTTAGGTTGGCGGTGACGTATATACGCGAGTGTTAGAAAACGAGTCCGCGAGCTTTAACGAGCTGTACAACGAGAACTTTTTAAAACCTTGCTGCGTGGCCCCTTTTTCTTTTTTGTTAATTATTTCGTCCTTTTCCGGCGTACGACGCGTCATTACACGAGGTTGTTCATTTTCTTGAGCGAAAAAAAGGGTACCGTCCGTTTTACCCACGGGTGAGCCATTGCAAAAACGAGTAATTTTTCCGAAAAATATGTTCAAAGAAGTGTTTCGTTCCGAGGTTATCAAACAACCATGGGAGCAATATAAATATTGAAAAGCTCATGTGTGCTGCAAAACTCCTCTGATGAATATTTATGGGCGGGGTGCATTGTATCGCAAAACAATTCAAGCCACACACAGACTCCGACGGACTGTACTCCGTTAATTTTTTTTTCCCTCCCCCACTTACCTACTCCATCAGGCGTGTGCACCAGAGCCGAGTTGAACGCGTTTGCGTCCCGAGCGAGGCCATAAAGCATTTTTACTGGGGGGCGTAAAAAACGTTTGATCCGCTTAAATAATAATCTCGCGTCTCGGAGCTTTTTCTCGAAATGGCTGGCGGGAAATCCGCGTCGGGGCCAACATTAACTCAATACGTATACACGGCTCGTCCCTCCACGCGCGGAGACTCGGATTACGAGAAGTTTCCGTCCGACTCGAGACGAGATCGTCACCGACCGCCAGGGCATATTTGCGCTTGGCTATCGCTTTCGACGTGCGAGCGTAATTGAAAGGAGAGGACGACGAGGCTGGGAGTACACATGTAGGGGGAGGAAGTCGGTTACGGCGTCGTCGTCACTGGCGGAAATGCAATTTGCATTATATGCGGGTAATGGAATTTTCAGGCGGAATCTCGACGTGCCGGGGCGGAGGGGAGGTTACGCGCGGTGGAACTATCCGTTGCGGTATGGGCTTATGTACGCGGTGCTGGTTCGGCAAACCGAGTGAATTTTCGGGGGCAATTTGGCTTATTATGTTCGGGTTGAAGGAAATATATGGGCCTTCGGCAGTAGATAAAGATTTTCTTTTTTAGTATTATATCCATGAATTCTTATTCTTATGAGACAAATGTCTTCCAAACGCATACTTTTATTCACTCGCTTAATTCTGATTAAATTTGAAGTCGTAGTGTTTTCTCCTCTTATAATTTAACGCCAAATTCGCCCAACGACCGTCTGCCATTGAAATTAACCTTCCGACTTCATTATTATGTGTCAAACAATTAATCATCACTTACAAAGTTTTCTTTTTTTTTCTACCAGAAAACCATTCGTTCGGTCCAGCAGTTTCACCCACGGTAACTGTACAAAAACTTCATACTTTAAAGTTGTGCCCCGACAGTCACCGCGTTGCAGGAGGAAAAAAACATTTTTTTTTTACATCATCCAATAAAAAGCAAAGTGTTTGATGTGAAAAATGAATTCCTCTTCTTCCGCGACTGGAAGGGTCATAAAAACTTGAAGTGCATTTCACTTCCACCCCTTTCCAGCCGGAAACTTGCGTTTTCCAGCTGAGCCATACATCCTTACGAGAAAGAACCAACACGTGTATAGGGAAAAAAGCGCCAAAAGAAATATTTATCGACCGAACAAAAAAAAGTAAGAATACCCGGATCCACGCCGTCAGGGTTTATCGACCCTCGCCCACTTGGATAAACACTAGGTATGTAGTTTCCTCGACTCATCGGCGAAGGAGACAAACAAAAAGTGCTCGCTCATCGCAGCCCCCCCACCCCCACACACGTATTTGCGTATACAAAGACAGTAATGTATACCCTCCCGTTGGCGAGGACAATTAATAATCCCCCAGACAATCTCCGAGGCACGGATCAGCGGCTCCTCAGGGGGTGGCAATCGAGCACGAGTCATCGGCCGCGAAATCCTTGAGCTGCGGAAATCCGCCGCCCGAGTCGAAAAGGAAGGGGGGGAAAGGAGCTCGGCTGAAAGTAAGACCGAAAGTTTCTCGCTGGTAATAGGCGCTCTGGCCGACGACAAACCGGGGAAAGGGGGGAATCCATTATACGGCTGCCGAATCGAATTTCGCGGCTTCCTGGTCGCGCAAAAGGCCCGCAAGCTCGGCTACTGCCGCGGAACTTCTCGGCACGTGTATGTATACATATATACATCGTGTACCGGGGACGATATCCGGCCAGTGATCTGGAGAATCTCGGGCTGCTGGTGCCGGCTAAATTGATCGCGAGTATTTAACTTTGGACGCTGAGGTCTACGGAGTTGAGGGCCACGAGTGAGACGTCCGTGTCACTCGGATTGATCGGATTAGTCGCGCGACGCACCTATTCGTTTACGAATTCATTGCTCGTCCGTGTGTGCACGGATTGAAAAATATACCGAGCAGTTTTTAGAAAAGTTGACCGTCATAACTTGGTGAGTTGAACACGGAGCAGTGAATTGAATTTTTAATCAATTTGCAACAGTTGTATTGTTATTAAAGCAAATTTCAAACGACAAAATGTTACAGGGACTGAGAAATTGCTTTGTCTTTGGCTGGAATTCCATTAAAGTCTTTAAGGAAATTTCATCCGGTAGTGATTTCATCTAAGGAATCCTTCCATTAGTTTAAGGCACATCCAACTTTCTGAAATCGTTCATTGATTTTGCCAAACGTATAAACGACGATGAAATTGACGAACAATCAGAGAAGCCGTGATTGAAAATCGCTCCGTGGAAAAAAAAAAAAACAAATTTTCCCGTAACGTGATTTGGCTTTCGGACGTTATATCATTATTTCGCATTGATTTTTCTCTCCGAGGGGGCAAAGTTATGAGAAGTAAGGCTTTGGCACGGAGACGAATGAGGGGTGGGGTGGAGGGAAAAAATTAAAAGAAAGGCGGCGCAAAAGAAAAAGAGGAAAAAGAGAGCCTTCTCTCGGGGAAAAGTTGGCAAAGACGGTTTTCGTGCTTCTCTAATGAGTTTTCTTGATTAGCCTTTTTAAGCCGCGCCCCCGCTTCTTATATTGCGTTAGCTAGACTTTTACGTGCATTTTGCACTTTCTCGGCTTTCGACTGGCTCCATATATATATTTTATACACACACATCCATTCACGCACGTGTTCGAGAAAATCACGTGCTCATTTCAGTTTGCCCGAGAGAAGATGATACAATTTTTGAAGATGGTTCAAACGAGTGTGCAAGTACATATAGCGGCTGAAAAAATTTCCACCAAGCAAACTAATAGGCGTGCACATATTAGAGGGTGGCACGTGTCTCGGCAACCGGTAAAAAAAGGGGGGGGGGAGGAACGAAAAAGCAGGCTCAGACCCTGGGGCAAATATTTACGCATTGATCGAAACTACGAGCAGTTAATGAAATGCAAACAGTCTGAGCTGAATTCAGGCGTGTTTTCGCTTCATCACGGCGGCACTCTGATGCCTCGCGATGCCTGCACACGCCTTAGCTGCTGTTTGTTTTCTCTTTGCCCGTCACTTTCACTTATGCACGCAGGGTTGCTGTTTTTTTTTTCTCCCCCTAAGCATCTGATTATTTTGAATTTAAATTTATTTCAGTGGTACTTATTTTCTCTACTGAATTCGTGCACAAAATGTAAGGGAAATTCATTTTGGCCGCATTAAATTTTCCCTCCGGGCGTATGATGACAAAAATATGTGTGTCACGAGTACCGAATCCATTCGTTTCTTTTCTCACCCCTCTGTTGCCCCGCGCGAAAAATTGAATGAAAAAAAGGGAGACAGAAAAAGAAAGCTCGGGTAAACTTTCGTCGTTCCACCCTCGCGCCTTCGATTTTCTAATGTACACACGGGGAACGGGCGTGGCGTGGAACTGACGCACGCACGCGGCGGAAGTGAGCGACGGCTGAGCGAGTATTATTGAAAATCCGATTGTGCGCGCGTATGGAAAGGATACGAGGAGGGGCGTTGCGGATTTTTATTCGGCGGACGGGCCCGGGAGGTGATAGACGACGTCATTTTAATTGAAATCCCAGGCGCGTCCCTGTCAGTCTGCCACCAGCGCTTTTGCACTCCATTGAACGCGATGCCTACCACAACACCCGGCGAATCGGGCTGTGTTCTTTGGCACCGCGTGCGTGTGAATACATATATTTTTTTTTATCACCCTATACCGTAAAGTGGGAAGTTTCGCGCGACTGCGCTGTATCGGACGTGAGGATACGATTGTATGTCGAGCACGTTCCCAACCCGAGTGAATTTAGGATTCACCCATAGAGTTAAACACTATCCCATCTTCTTTCCATCCCCCATTTCTGTGTCTTTGCATGAGTTTTACGACCAAAGAGTGGGGGGGAAGCAAAGTATTAACTGTTCTACACCCAGCTTCGGTACAGCGAACTCGAGCTAGTATGCAAATTGGCGCATGTATACGTGTTGCCAACACTGAAAGTAAATTCAACACTCGGCGCAGTCATCGCATCATAGTGGCAATTTATTCAAACACACGATTGAAATACATCCCTTATGGCGCGCCAAGACACTAATTTTAACGCTTTTATTATATGTAATATACCTTTTGCCAATGGACAAATTACTTTCATACTCAGCAACAAAAAAAGCACTTTAATTTGTTAAGTGCAACAACGAGTTTCGCAAACATCTCAAGCACGAGGAGGCAAAACTATGAGGCCCCCCCGTCCCACTACAAGTGTATACATGTAGTGGTGATATGCACATCCATCTAATCCCGAGTCTTGCCCGTATATACATTCGAAATTCAAATAAGCCGGCATCTCGCGCCCGAGGGTATACGTAGAGATGGAAAGACGAGCGAGAGGTGCTAATTACTACCCGGATCGTTCGCTCCCCCGGCTCCCGAGGAAATTGTCGGTAGACTCGGCTGGTAAATTACACAATCGCAAAATAGCCCCCCATCACCGGCGCTCATTCGCGCGTCTTGGGCACAATGTAGACTACACATTTCCATACACCTACACGCGTGTCTCTCCTCGGAGAAAGTAGCTCAGACTGTCCGCACATGAGGGGGGGGGGAGGCTCTTCGACGCGAGAACGGGGAGGCCAAAATACGCCCGGCTCGTGACTTGGTTGCGATGCGTCGCGTGGACTCTTGGAGGAAGTTAAGCTCCGGACGAACTCGTGGGACGAGCATACTTATATTTTTCTTCGCGTACTGAAATTTCAAGGAAAAAAATGGTTCCTTCGACCCCTCGGACTTGTATAATGCAATCATTGCGAGGATTGTTACGATTCTGACGAGGAAGTACTCGTGGGGTTGTACATCTAATTAACACGCAGAGATAAATTCACACGAAGGTACAACAAGATTGTCTCTATTGGGATACAAACGAGAGTGCTACAATTTTCGTAACGCGTGGGATGATTTTCTTCAAACGGATGATAAAATTTTCGCACGCCTGTACAAAAACCAACTAGCATCATTCATACCTCCCATTAATTCTTTTTTTTTCTGCCCTCAGATTTGGCCCTTATCTTTTCACGCTCGCTCGTCTCTCATAGGGCCGATGACCCGTATGGTGGTACGTATACATGTAGCAACCCTCATGTATACATACACACGCGCGCGTGTGTATGTAAGCTGGGTTGGAAAGTTTTTTTTCCTCCCAAGGGTGCTTTTCTCGACTCCGTTCTTGCAAGGCATTCTCTCTCAAGACCTTTGAGAATAAAACTAATGCCTATATTACGCTTCCATTTGGAGGAGCTAGAGGGGGGGGGGAGAGCTCGAGTTACAAGAGATTTAGTGTGCCCTTTAAGGAAATATGGATCTCTGGCTAAATGCTTTGGGAAACGTGTTCGATGTATCGTAGTGCCTTAAGTGATTTTTCGTTGAAAAGATAGAAAAAAAAAAAAAATAACCGAGTTGCTTTCAAATAAAATTACAATTTTAATACATAGGTTAATACACTTATAATACCTCCCAAACATGTACAATGTACCGAATCATTAATATATTTATCGTTTAATCTCTTAAATTTGGTTTTAAATGTTTTTTTCCAAATAATATATTTCAAGTTTGCTTGTCTGACCAAAACGAGGCTATACTACTTAAACAGGTTATTATTTTGTCATTGAGCGGCTCCATCGACATCAGTCCTGTCCCATGGCTCATATTTCATCATAATATAAGGTAAAGAGTGCAGTGAGCTTAAACTAGAGATAAAATCACATTACGAGAGTATTTTTAGTCGAATTGAACAGTGACAGAATGGCAAACCTATAGAGCTAAAAATCGCGTCCCACGAAATTTCATCGAGTCTATTCGTACGTACACAGTTACGTAGTTATGAAACTTCCAGCTCACATTGGACTCTTACCAGGGTCCAGAAGGACAAGAGCAAGCGAAGCAAGACACGCTAGAGTGTCAATAGCGAGCCGAGCGGTGAAAAAAAAATCGAAGCCGACTCTGACGTACGATGCGGACCGACACCGAGTATCTCTCGAGAGCAGTAGAAAAAAGCTCGGCTGTTCTGCGGCTGATCGCGTGGGCTGCTTTTTCGGGCGAAACGGACACACATATTTTCCTGACCCAGGCGTCCCTCTACACATCCATCCAGATGTGATTTACGCGCGAATCACTGAGAAATTTTTCCTCCGAGCTAAGTTGTAGGGATGAAGGTTTTTTGCGAGAGAAAAGAAAAAAAAAAAAAAAAAAAAAAAGAAAGAAAGAAGGAACGAGAGCTCGCAACACGCGAGGGCCTTTATACTAGCGCGGGGAAAAGGTAGCGGCAGGAAGCAACGAGACACTGTACTGCTCGCGAACATAAAATATGCATTGCCTATTCCCCGTAGACTGCACGAACGAACCAGCCCTCCTGGCTCTTGTATCCAAGGTACGAGGCGAGGTGGAATTTTCCATTTTCATACCCGTTCTCCAAGAGGACGAGAGCGCCCTTGCATCGTTGTTCTGCCCCTCGTACTTTCTCAAGGAGCAAAGGGAGAGAGGAAAAGGGATACAATCGTATGAAACTACAATGAGAATGAGCACAGAGAGAGAGAGAGGAAAAAGGGGTGTGACGGAGGGTAAAGGCTACACGAGGACTCACGGGGAGCAGGACAAGATGGGCCGGTGCTTCAAGAGGGAGGGTCCAGCGCGCAAGAAGAAGTGGAGCCGAAAGAGGGCGGAGGAGGAGTGGTAGTAGTCACGCGAGAACGACTCGAGGAGGAGGAGGAGGCTGCAGCGGAGATAAAGACGCTCCGAGCGGGAGAAGAATGGGCGCAGGAGGGAGGCCGGGAAAATGAGAGAGAGAAATTTGCCGAGTTCGAATCCCCGATAAGCATCCGACGACGACGCTGCTGGGGCGAAACAGGAGAAAATAAAATTACAGGCAGCAGCCTCCTCTTCTTTCTTTTCTCGTCTCGTCTGCCAGGGGGAGGGAAGCGGGGGACGAGAAAACAGGCAAGGGCGGAAATCGAACGAGAAATTTCGTCCGCGCTCCCATTGGTAATGGCTTGTGTTTAAGTCGGCTATCATTTATTCAAATCGGCGCCATCGACTCCCGCGGAGCGTGAAAAATATCGAGCTCTACTCGACAGAAATAAAAGTCGGTCCTTGTAATCCCGGCCGAGCGCATTTATGCACATATATACACACATCACGGGACTATGCCAGTACAACGACAGTCGAGCTACGAATTGTAAGAGCATGAATTGTTTCGCGCTCGGCTTAAATATAAGCCATCGACGCGCGGCTTAATTGCATTTTAAGCCCACCTCGAGCGCGTACAAGCTCCGGTACAGTTTTACATTTTAAAGCTGATATACCCCCCCTCCCCTCCTTGGAGCGAGAGGGGAAAAAGAATAATCAATTTTCAACTGCGAATTCGCCGGTGACTCCCCATTGTCGGTGGACGGTGGAATGATGTTTTTTAAAGATGACTCCGATCGCGCGTCTGACTAAAACCGGCTTAGACTACTTACTCTCTTGTTCCCGGGCGGAGCGCAACTTTCGGCGCTGCCGACGACTTGGGTGGTATAATCGCCTCGTTACTCGACACTCTCGCAACAAAAGCGAGGATCTAAACTCGAATCTCATTAAAATCACGTTAGTGACGAGTATTCCGGGATTGAAGATGTCGAGATCTGGATCACCCGAAAGGAGGCTTTCGCGTCTCAAGATCGCGAGATATCGCACAAAGCGGATTAATTTTCAACAGCTCGTTGAAATAAATTTCGCTCGGGTCTTTTCTTTCCTCTGGCGCAGCGTTCTCGTTTCCCCACCCCTCTCGTCCAGGGACTTTGATGGAGGCAGGCGGAAAGTCGCCTTCCAAAGGGTAAGTTAAGTTATGTTTTTCCTCTCGAGTTCTCTAGTCTTTCCTTTGGTTGGTTAACGAGCGACAGACTTTGTCATCGCTCGCCGTAAAAGAGGTAATGGCATCCGAAATTTTTGAAATCTGTACATCTTGCTCTTATGTTCTCGGGGAAAAGTTCAAGGGAACGGTGCCTCAAAAGAAAGGAAAGTTCAGAGGAAAAGGGAGCCGAGTAATCCGACCCTCTGAGAAGCTTTTTTTTTGCAAATTCTCTCTCTGGTTGTTGTCTCAAACTTTTCTTGGTAGTGGAGTACTTTTTTGATAACAACGTAGTACAAGGCTTTCTCTCAAAAAATTGTATATTTTTTGAAGAATGTCACTTTTGTTGTAATAGAAGAAAAATTTTTCAAGCTTAATGAAAATACACCATGTTTACGGTGGAAAATTGTTGTACGTAAGGTTGTGGCAAAGTAAAATTATTTTTAGATGTATCACTTACGTACGTGTACGTCATTGAATTTACATTTCACCAGAAAGCTCTGCAACTCACCTGAAACAAGAAGAAAATTTAAATTATTAATTTACAACGAAAAGATGGACTGGCATAGTTTTTATTCATACAATTGGTAAAAAATCGTAGTTGATGTAAAAATTTTAATAAAAACCCACTACATGTACGACAAAGGAGTGAGAGGGTAACGTAAATGTAGTAATCAAGTTTTATTGAAATCCGTGTACTACACATTTATGGTCGATTATAATTTACCGATTGATCGTCCGATCATAGATGACATCGTACGCTATTGTATATGGCATAAAAAAAGGAGCTACGTATCCAAAGCACGTGTATAATACCGTTTGTCCATTTATATTCGATAACACATACAAAAAAAAATATATTCCTATGCTCGTAAATCAAGTACATTATCATTGTTCCGCAATTAGATGTTCATGAAACGATAAATCAGTGATCCAATCTTGTTTACGAGTCCACATCATAATTCAAGCACCATCACTGAGGAAAATAAGCATCGCGCGCGTCAACCCGGAATTCATTGAAAGTATCCCACTTCCGGGACGTATCTGATCCCCGGGACTCGTAAACAATTATACGAGTGCCATGCAGAGGGCTCGTAAAGAGAAAAGAAAAAAGGAAATTCACGATAGTCGGCAATACAACAACGCGAGCCATTGGAGGAGCGTGTTGGGTGAGCTTACGGGAGAGAGAGAGAGAGTCACGCGTTGACAATGGCACCAAAGATGCGTACTTTATTCTCCCTCGTTTTTTTTTCCCCCCCATCCCTCCCGAGATTTCGCGGACCATAAGAAGTCTGGACGGCTCGGCGCCAGAAAGACGCGACGACGACTCTACGACTGCGACGACGCCAGCAAAGATGTCATCGGATCAAACGACCGTGGAACTGCCCCCTTGGATTCTCTCGCCCTTACACACACCCTTCGGCGAAAAGGTATGTGTGTGTGTGTGTGTTCTTCTCCTTCTATTGTTGACTTTGGGTCGTGACTCGGGGTGAAGTTTCCGAAGACGGGATTGGAGAAGTTTTGGGATCGTTCGTTGCGCAAATTAAGTGCACCGGCCCGGACAATAAAGTACACCGGTGGAATCGATACTTCCTGCAACGGATACCGAGAGATACAGGTTGTACGTCCGAAAAGAGTAACGCGGGACAATATACCTACGGAGCAACGGCAAAGTGACCGAGTATGAATCACGTGTGTACGAATAGTCCAGGGACTTTCGTGATAATCGAGTAAAGTTTGAAAGCTACGGAAGTATATTACGTAATGGACCTTGGCATTTGAATATTCAATAGTTTTGGGGCACTTTTGGCATCCGTCGGAGTAGCAGACATGCGAGCTGCCGGCTTCGAAAACATAAATCTCGACCGCATTTACTCGGGGAATTATTTAGCCGGACGCAAGCGAATCCTGTTTATGAAAATCTTCATCATTTGTATCGAACACCCTACAATTCCATTGGAAATAGTTTTTTCGTAAAATTGTACAGCATAAAATTGTTGGACACTATCGCAACGATCAATCATCAAAAACCAAACCCAGGACACGTTAAGCAACTTTTCGAAATTCCATTTCACTCCAAGTGTACCCTTGTCTGCGTCTTCCTCTCTCAACAATCCTACCTTTTTACAGTTCAAAGAGAATGTAAAAAACCAGGAGGATCCTAAAAAAAAAGGTCTTACGCTGTCGGTGTCGCAGAGAAGCAGTAGTACCCTGCGAATAATACATGGAGAAAAGAAGACAAGGGAGAGAGAGAGAGAGAGTCGCGAGCTTTCGAGCATTCTGTTTCTCCTTACCCAATATGTGTGCGCAGAACTAGTGGGGGTGGGGGTGGGGCACGTCGGAGCCAAAGCGACTCTTTTAAAGCGAGGCACGTGTGACCGAGCACAATAGCTGCTGTATTGCCGCCACTGCAGTAAACCCGCAGGAAGGACGAGCCTTTCTCTCTCTCTCTCTCTCTCTCTCTCTCCGGATAATAGTTAAATAACAGCGCGTGCCACACAGGCGCATGTCTTAAACTCCGCGCGGCGCTTTGGGGTTGGGGGAAGGGGGATGATGGTATATAGTGGCACTGCCGTGGAGTCGGTGCAAAATTCACTAGGGCCCCCTCGCGTATCGCGCTCACGTACCACCTACAGGCCAAAGTCGCGGTGGCGTAGCAGTCAATAGTTTATGCGCGGCGAAAAATGTTTCTGGCGTCGAGCACAGGTACCCGCATACCAGATGCAGTGGGGAGGGGGGGGGGAGAGGAAATTGCAGGGCATGTATACTACCTGTCTGGCTGCAGTATACGCGTGGTTTGTCGAGTGAATTTTCAGCAGCAGTGTGCGGCTTAAATTACCCGTGGGGGGGAGGGGTGGAGGGGAAAGGACGAAGATCTTCTTCTGCCCGATCGCGTTTTTGGCTGATGCGCAACGTTGGTGTATCGAGCGCCGATTCGGGACTACCAGCCTAGCTCGCTGTCGTTTCACGGGGATGGTTTTGATCGACGTATCATTTTTCGCGAGAGTCATAATAATGTAGCCCTGCTCGGCGGAGCGTGCCTCTGCGATCGACTCGAAGAGCAGCAGTTTTTATTTTTTTTTTTGTCTAACGTAGAAAAGTCGATTCGTCGCGAGTTATTTGACGTTTCTAAATTCAAGCGATAAGGAATCCACGATTCAGCTGCACTTTTCGTTTCCCGGGGAGTTTACTCGGGCGAAACAAAAAAAAAAAAAAGAGAAAAAAAAAAGCCCGATGAAATTTGCTCGCACAAAAGCACCACCTGAATTTTCCTTCATTACGTAAGATTGTTCGGCTCAAGTTGCACGAACAATCCGGCTCGCAGGGTGGAGGGTGAGTGTTTCTTCTTTTTTTATTCCTCCCCCTACCCCACCCCCTCACTACCCTTCATTCTGTCTTGCATTCTTTCGCCCTTGTTTCCTCCTTCTTTTGTTTCGCCATTCACTTAGAAGAAAAGAGTGGAACGGAAAAAAGGAAAAAAAAGCAGAAGAGCCAGCAGCAAAGAAAGGCCGGACCCTGCAGTTGTGAAAGGCAGTCTCGGTGTCGAAGAGAGCCGGGGCGCATTACGCTCCGTATACGAGAAGGTTATTTGATTCATTATCGCGTCGTTGGCGGAAATGGAGTATCGGGAAGGGGAAAAAAAAGGCGAGGCACGTACGAGCCATCCGTCGAGAACGCGAAATTGGAAAAAAAAGGATGAAAAAGCCAAGGGTCGATACTCGTGGAGCGGATGGGGCAGAAACACACGTGAAATCAAGTGGCAGACATCCAACGGTAGGGTGTGCACGGAGAAACGACAGGCAGCTCCAAAGGGTATAGGGATGTGTCGCGCGGAAAATGATAAATGCGCGCTTCCGTGGCGTATACACAGGTAACAAGCTCCGCTCGATTGTGCGAACAGCTGCCAGTCTCCCTCTCTTTAATTGCACCGGTCCGACTCTCTCGTCGGGGATTTTTTACCACCTGTACTTTTATTTTTCCCCATGTACCCTTCTCGTATAATATGCCACTGTTTTTCTCACACGCATACGCATGGCTAAGCCGGCCGCGTTCGTTACTCATCCTCTGGCGCCATTACACATATAAGCAGCTTTTTCCTCCCGCGGCGTGTACGTATACATACATAGATCCACCCCACGCTACCGCACCGACTTTAACGTGCCGTATATTTCTGCTCTTCTTTCGTGCGCTTTTTCCCCACACCACGGCCCCCGCGTGTTTTACTTTTCCCCGGCTGCAGCCAGCGTTTCATAATACTTTCGTCCCCCCCCCCACCTCCCACCGCCATATACACACATACGCGCGCTCGAGCTTGCGTTCCGCCTTCCTTTTCCCTCTCCGCTCGAGCCGCCTTATTAAAAATAATTTCTGTTTCGTGACCCAGATCCCGTTTGATTTCGCGCCCACGCATAATTTTGCGCAATCCTGGGGGCGCCCGTGTGCAGTGTGTTAACGCGAACCCCAAAAAATTTCTCTCTCTCTCTCTCTCTGTGTGTGTGTGTGTGTGTGTGTGTGTGTGTGTGTGTGTGGGTGCAAATTATTTCCCTTGAAACCAACCCCCATTTGCTACCTCTTCTCTGGGTGTAAAGACGCATCCGAGGCTAGTGTGTTGCGCGCGTGTATACGCTGTGTAAAAGTATACGCTCGGTCGTGGACTCAAGAGGGACTCGAAAAGCTCCTGAAAGAGTAAAGCCGGTGAGCGTGCGCAAAGAAAAAAAAAAAAAAATAGAGCCAACCCTTGTGCATGCGCATACGAGAACGGGGGAAAAAAAGCAAGTGGGAGATTCTGTACGTGACACCAAGGGGGTGGGGGGAGGCCTGTGTTTGCTCGCGCTAGCATTTTTGCGGGTCACGGGGCATTCGACGGGCTGCACGCAGTGTGTATACACACAGTCTTTCTAGGACTTATCCGCTGCTCTTTCGGCGCAACACGCCAAAGCGGGGCATCGGGAAATCGAAAATCAATTTGTAACGGGAAGAGAGCGCCAATAAAAGGCCGGATTGCCAAGTTTCATTGCCCTCGGCCGATTTATACGCCAGAGGGGGAGATGTACAATACGCGCGTCGGCTCTGTACTGGTACGCACAGTGTCGGTACCTCTGCACGCATCGTGTGACAATCAAAAGCTTCCCCTCCATTCTTTCTTCGGGGAGGCTCTCGAAATATTTGACATTACCGAGCTTTTTGCCGTTCGTGTGCTTCAACGACCCCCACTCTGATTTTGAATTTCGAGTACGCGCGTAAGTACACGATTCGTCGAGTTGGGTGCCCTTTTACACATATATACGATGAACAAAACGAGCTTTTTAGGTTTATTGTGTGTCTTTGTGCGTGGGGTCCTCAAGGTGGAAATGTCCTCTTGTTTGGAGGAGCCAAGCTATAGAGTCGAGTTCGTGCTGTACACCATGCGTGGTCCTCGGGTCGGAGTGCTCATAGACAAGCATCAGGGGGTGGAATAGACAAACACGAAGCGACCAGGTATCGGATGCACGTCGACTCCCTAGATGTTTTATTCCTCCCCTCGCGCGTTTGTTCTAAGCATCGACTGGACTCTTTACTTGCTGTGCACCATTGATTCATACAAAACCGGCGATGTTCCACTCTTGGCTCTTCCGTGTTGCATTCCACTTTGCATGTACATGTGTACACTCGCGCGAAATGGATCACTTGCTTTTTCTCGTTCTCTTTCGAGTGTTCTCCATGTCAGCGGCGCGTCTAAAAATAAATTCAAAGCTGCAGCTTTTCCAGCCAAGTGAGTGGGTGCGTACGGCAGCGGGTTTTATTGTTTTAACTTTCGAGCCGGCCGAGGCGGGGCTCGCGAAGACACTGCATTTGCAATTTATATTAGGAATTTATTAATTTCGCGGATGCCGAGCTGCACGGGATTTGAGAGCGTCGGGCCGAGCTCGCCTCTGTGGCGTTTAATTGGGCTTTCTCGAGTCGGTTAGGGCTCGTTTGCATCTGGCGCACTTCTGGCTTGCCTCGTTGGACCGAACGAGCCGATAGTAATAAAGAAAATTGAGAAACCCGAGGAAGCGGACGTATAGGTATACATATATTATACGTGTAATGGGTCGTTGAATGATTTGTAGGACAGTCGTGGCACCGCAGTGAGTTTTCATATTTTCTGAATGCCAATGTAACAGCTAGTTTCAAAGTTTGAATTGCTAACTAACCCTATGACTGTAACAAAAATACAAGATGCGGAAGTTCATACAGGACAGAATAATTATTCTAATAAATATTATTAACAGTCACAGCTGGTGCTTTTATTTGCAACTGAACTACAACTTTCACAAATAATTATTTACTTAAAAGCTTTTAGCATATCATGTGCTAATTTTCTGTATTTTTATGTTTACCACAGTTATGTGCAAGATATTTTGTTGATTTAATAAAAATCGCTGATATTGAATTAGAAGTTCTTCCCATCTCTCCTATAACTTTGAAATATTATAAGCGAATGGTTGGTCTCGATGTATATAGATGAAATTAAAAGAGAATCAAGAATTGAAAATTTACTGTGGGATCGTAAAAATTTTAAAAAGAAGATAATACAATATTCTACTAAACGAAATCATTCAATAAGTTTCCGATACGAATAATCTTACTGACGTAAAGTTAAAGTTGTAACGTAAATCTCACTTTGTAAAATAAAGTAATCAACGAGGTAAACAAATAAAAATTCAAGTCATGATATAAAATGCGACGAAAATTTTCTTCAAACGCTAGTAATTGTTTATCTGTATTAACAGCTTAATTTTTATTATTATATTTGTGAAACAATTATAACACAAAAAGACGTTCAAAATAAAGCTTAAAATAACAAAAATTTATAATTCTATCATATACAGTATTGATACACGCTTTGCACTCCTCGATTCGCTCGCACTTTCTTTCCCATAGCCTCCGAAAAAACTATACATGTATCATTCCCTAACGTGTACACGTATAACATCCCAACACATCTACAGCTATATATGTACATATACATATATATTTCTATAATGCTTCCGAGAGGGCCCGGCGCGCAATATACCGCTGCAACGGCAACGAGGCTATAGCCGCGGGCGGTACCCTCTTTGTTTGAATTCGATTATCCCCGACGCATTGTTCGACGTCACTGGCGTAAATCATTTTGGGTCAGCCAGCGGCGCAGTTGACGGCAAACGAAAATACCGAAACTCCGCTGCCAAAGAGAGAGAGAGAGAAAGGGGAGACCACGACGACGACGCGCGTTCCGCTTGTGCCGTCTCTTCCTCCTCCTCCTCCTCGCTGCTGCGGTTCCCTTATTCTCTCGCCGCGGACGTTTACGAGGAGCGAGGATAGATGCCACCGGCGCTCTCACGCTCCTTGCCGCTGTCTCGCGTGGATAAATGTACGTAGCCTCATTTTCTCATACTATACTCGGCTTTGGCGCGGATACACGCACGGATGAATTTATTCTTTCCACCCCCCCCCCCTACTGCGGAAAAAAATGTTTATCCGAGGTGAAAAAGAAGGAGCTAATTCGATTTCTGAGCTTGCGTCCGCGCGGAGTAGTTTTATGAATCGCGGGCCGAAATCAAACGTTTCGTGTATAATGTACCTGTCGGGTAGGAAATCGCGCGAAATTTATACGAAACTCGGCAGCTGAGGATGAAAAGTTTCCCGCGACCGTATATATACAGAGCCGAGGAATAAAGAGGGATAGGCCAAAGTTACGTCTTTGGGCAATAAAAATATATCAGAGAGCGAGGTACGTAAAGTACAGCTACGAGACCCCCTCAACCTTCTCGCGAGCGATCCTTGGGTGTGCCCGGCGCAGTTTTTCTTTCTCGTGCGCCCTATCCCTCATCCGATACCCTAAGATCCAACGCCAAGGTGCTGTCTATGTGAGTTGTCGGTTCACGATCACCACGATTTTACTCGTCTAGTTCTTTGCTGTTTGTTGAAAATTCCATCTGATGGGAAAGATTATTTAAAAAAATAGTTTTGGTTTCCTTTGGGTCCGCCAAATAGACACCCACGTTATTTTTTTCTCATAAAAAAATAACCGATGAAGAGCTCGTTAAAGTATGAAGTAAACGTTACAATGAGTTGAACCGATTGCCTTTAAGATATATGTATACATTTCCGTCTTTGATTAGTTTTCGGTTATGTGGACATTTTTTTAGATCATAATACATGCATCCGATAAACCTTATGGATTTTTTTAGAGATTTACCTTCAACTGTATCGACGTAATTGTAACTTTTCAAAGCCACTACTTTGAATTGGAAATCAATAATAAAAAAAATAAAAAAAAAAAAAAATCATGTTAACAACTATCAGTTGACGCAAGGTTTCTGTAAACGCCGAAAAATGTCAATGCACAACCTGCGCGAGACCCACTTACAGCCAACTAGTCGTGAGCGAGAATTCCACGCCCAATTAGCCTCTTTTACACGATTTCTTTTGAAAAAGAAAAAAAAACGAATCACATATATATATATCAACGAGCAGCTAGTCGCTCGGGCGAAAACGAAGAGAACAATGACGCCGGCGATAGAGCGGCAAAGGCTCGCGGAGAGTTAATAAACAGACTCTTTGCTCGGACGGAGTTAATTAAACTTTTCGCGCGATATAACTTTTTCAAGAGGCTTGAAACTGCCACTCTCGGAGCAGCTCGGCGCCCACCTTTGACCACCCGATGATGCAAGAGTCGTCCGGCGAATGAATTTCAAAACGCGCCGGCAAATTGTTGACAGACAGCACAGACACGCAAAGTCAACTTCAACTCCGTCATTGATTGTTTTCGCTTCACAGTGACGTGCAATCTCAAAACGGAAATACACACACGCCTGAGTGCACAATTCACGTATACAC
Organism: Copidosoma floridanum; assembly: GCF_000648655.2. The sequence continues at coordinate 81,587 of NW_019379808.1, read as the reverse complement.
TTACCAGCGCAAAGATAAATAAGAGCCTGTCAAACGCGAAGCTCACCCGCGGCGCGGGATCTCATTTCCTCCGCCGGAACCCACTCGACTCAAGTCTATTTCACGGTAATTAAAAAAAAAGAAAAAAAAAGACAGCTCACGCCGGTCCGATAAATCTTATTTGCAAAAGGGACGCGCGCGCGCGCGTGCCGGGATTCCTTCCGAGTGAGCTCTCTTCGGGAGGCCGCCCGGCGCGCGCCCCGCTGCAGTAGCAAAGTTTTTGCACGTGACTTACTCGCGGGGCGCACGAGAGCTCCGTTATCTTCGAACGTGTCGAGTTACCTCGTTAACCAACAATACCTTGCAAGCTGCCCCCGCCCTCACCATCCCCCCCCCCGTGTGTGTACCTACCTACCTACTCACCCTCCACACGCTAGTGTGGCGCATGCACGTAACACCCCCCCCCTCCGTGTACCAATCCTCCTCCTTCCCACTCCCTTGGCTTTGGTGCGCACTCAACTTTTCACTTTATGATCAGCCAGGACGAGGAAAAGCCGGCTCCGAGATGTCGTGTCTCTGCCACCCTCGGCTAACTGTGCACCCGACTTCCGTGCGTTTTGCCCAAGGGCTGGGATGCTCGCGTCGCGAGAAAATTATTCTTAACTATCTCGCGAGCGAGCCAAACTCTTTCCTTTGTGCGTCGCTCGGTAAAGTTACTCCGGTGCGCGTCCGTGAGGTGATGGGGGGGGGGGGGCAGTAGAGTCGGAATCAGGGAGAGAAAGAAAAAAAAAAACGTGCTCGACAAATGCGTGAGGAGGGAGTAACGAAAGCCACTTGAAACTTTTCGCTCGTTTCGAGGATTTTGACGTACTTGCTTGCACTTCCCTGGGAAAAGGGGGCCACTTGGCGTAACGTCAACCCACCATGGAGTTCCAAAAAGTAACTCGAGCGACAGCCATCCATAAACAATCGGGACGAGTTTTAATTGATAACTCGGGGCAACCCCTTGCAATATGGCCGATGATGAAAACAGCCCGCCATAAAACGCCTATGAACCAAATCTGGTGCGCAACAATTAATCTCGCGGTGCCAACAACCCAATTAAAATACGGATAAAAGGACCGCACTGAATCGCCGAAAAAAAAAGGGGACTCTGATTGCCCAATTTGGCTCGGCCGCAATCTTTCTCTCGTACGTGGGGGTGCCCTAATTTTTCACCGCAAGATAGCGAAAATTAACAAACGCGCAGAGCAATGGACGTTCCACCGCGGCTCTGTGCACTATACGTGGGAGGGATGGAAAAACGACTTGGGTGTATATTATACGCGACGTGTGTATACGCAATATTATATCGCGCACAATGGTGCATCCGGCGCGCGCCAAACAAATTCATTCGTCCTGATCCGGGGTATAACGGGCCCTCGTTTGCGCGTTAACGCTTTTTAATTATAATTAAGGAGATTGGCCGGGGCGTTGATCCATCGTCGCTTTTAACCGAGTGCGCGCTTTGTTTCCCTTCCATTGCACCACCACCAAGTGTATCAAGCTCGGCCCCCCCTTTTCCTTCGTTTTTTCCTCCCCCCCCCTTGGAAAAACGACGGATAATTGCGCCCGTGGCTCGGCTGGTCTGACAAATCGGATTGGCGAAAGACGAGTTTTGTCACTGTCCGGGGAGCTCAAGCGCGAGCGCGCGTGTGTGTACCTACGTGGTGACGATCCATCGACAGGCCAATCAGTCCCGCGCCGTCGTCCTTAATCCGCTGCCTTTTCCTTTTCTCTCTTTGTCGCGCGTCATACGCGCGCTTAGTGTTCCCCTTTTTCTTTCCTCCTGCTTGGCCGCGTTGCGATTCGTATCGATTTCTTAGCGCAGCGGTCCGTCTTTTCCAGCGTTGTTTGTTTGTTTGTTTTTCACCCTTTGGGTGGAACATGGAGCCGTTGGAAATTGTGGTTTACCTTTTTTTTTTTTTTACTTTCGAGAACTTTATTTTTACAAAGTGTAATTGTAACTTCAACCCTTGAAAAAAAAAAAAAAAAAATCTCTCCGAGATACATGGATCAAGCCTCTGGTTGAAACTGTAAGCAAACCATTCGCATCAAAAGAGCATTTTAATCCGTTGGGGTGTACACGGCACACCGACAATGGCCAATCAATGATTCACTACCCCAGAAAGCAACCGACACGTATAGACGCAAAAGGCTGTATATGCACTTTGGGTAATCGAGAAACAAAACACACCTGTAATTACAGTTCGATCCAGTCGCAACTCGCCGAGAAACTCGCGTCCATCATCAAAGAAGGTAAATTTAAACTGCGAATGCCGTGGGTGAGAGCCATTTCATCTCCACGGAACTGCTCCGTGAGTTCCATAACGACGCCTGTATATACATACATTCTCCCTCGAGTCGAATAATCTCGCCTCGGAGAATCCGTGGGGCACGTCATAATGGCAGGAGTGCGAAATGGCATCATCGGTGAAATAAAGCGCGGCTTTGTACCGTTGGATGATGCTTTGGGACGTATACGTAAATTTAGATACACTCCGCGCCGTGTTTGTTTTCGCTGTTGCTTCTGTTAATTAAAACTGAAATGTAACTGACGCAGTTTCTCCAACATTATATGTCGTTCGCCCTCTCTCTTTTTTTTTAGTTTTTAAAAAAAGAAAAGCCACTATCGATGAGTGCACACAATCAAATGACATTTTAGGAACACCTTACTTTGGAGTTAATGTTACTGTTTGGAAAAAAAAAAAAAAAAAAAAAAAAAAAAAAAAAAAAAAAAAAAAAAAAAAAAAAACGAATGGGAGCAAAGCAACTTCCACTGAGATTGGAACAACCTGGGAAGGGGATACTCTTACGGGTGTATAAGCTAGGAAAACTCTGCAGATGGCCAATAAGACCCCATCAACATATACCATCATCGGTACACAAATTAGCCAAGCAGCGGTAAACACCTCGACGACAAGATCGGGAAAGCTGTAGAGACGGAGGATCAGCGAGCGTATAAATCCTCCCTCTCTCGAGAGTGTGCGCCGTGGAAGATCCTCCAAGGTAGGGCGGGACTGAGTAACGGGCACAATCGGCGATATCGGCGGGAGAGTGCCCGACAGGATAAGGAGGAGGAGGGGGGAGTTTGTCCGCGGGGCGAGCGTGCCGGAAAATTTATTCCCGCGAGATAAGCAGCCGAGCGCCCGGAGAGAGGGTGGGGTTAGTCCCAGCGTTGACTTATCGCCGGGGGGAGGAAAATCTGGGGAGCCCACGTTACGGGGCTGTGTTACTTTTTCGCGAGGAGGAGACGTCAGGACATCTTTTTAGGCGGGAAATAACGCCTCGGCGAGGAAGCGAATTTACGCCGGCTTGTTGCCGGGCTCTTTTCGGGCTTTGCTCTCCAGAGATAAAAAACAAAAAAAACAAAAAAAAATTACATCTGGTTATTGACGCTTGATTAACAAAGAGAGTCATATTTGCGAGCCGATTCGTGAAGCAATTTAATCTGAAATTTCGACGTATGAATGGTATCTGCTTTGATTTCCGGAACAATCCGAGTGCCAACCAAAAGCCACGGGAACAACATTGACGCGGGATTCAATGTACACAGGTCGGCGCATAAAGTAAAGTTGGAGCTACTCCAAGTCAATTTGACGTCGGAGAGTCGGAGTGTAACCAACTGCACCGAGCAACTTCAAGATTTCGCAGATCAAATAACAGTGGGAAATTGTAGGGGAATCGAGGGGGAGGAGGGGTGGTTCGGCGCAAAGTTGGACAACTATGCGTGGCGATTTCAATTGACAGATTCCACTCGGTAGCGAAGTTTCCGGAGCCCGCGCTCAAACCCCCGTTTCATTTCGGTAATTAATGAAATCATCCGGAGCACACTCGAATCGTAAGAGCTATATACAGCATTAACCGGACTAGGACACGCAAACAACACACAGTATAGCGACACCGGAGCATTTAATCATTTGAGGGATGGGCTGCACTCGGGGTCCGCAAAAATGCACAGGGTGTTGTACCTCGGTCGCGATAACCGTATCAGACGGTACACGCGGCACTCGAGGCAATCACGCTGGGTGCATTTTCGACTGATGCGCAGCAATCCGATTTCAAACGAGCAAAGCGACTCGCTGGCGCTCGTTGTTACTTAGCTTTGGAAAGTACACAGCAAGTACTCGTAATTTGCACCGGAGAGTGGCGAGCGGAGTGTGTGTTGCCATTTGAAACTAAATACACCCCGTACTGGAGGGCAGAGAGTCGAAAGGAAAAAAAAAAAAAAAAAAAAGATCTCGAGCTCTTTCAAAGTCGCGCGGCTTTGCGAGTAAAAAAAGAAAAGGGCCGCGCGCTGGTAACGGGAAAAGGGCAAAGCCAGCGTCAACTGCAGAGAGCCACGAATACTTTAAATACACTTGTCACCACTGCCTCTGTTTTTCTTCCTCCCTCTTGGCCATACTACCATCGCGGTCAGTATACTTGCAAACCCCTCGAGTTATGCGACCTATCATTCGAGCCCTAGGCCGGCCCACCCACACACGTGTACGAAGAAAATCGATGCCACCCCACGGCGCTTTATCACCCTCCCCCCCCCCTGATGGTATATATACCTCGTTATTACCCTCGTACATGGTCCAATCAGGAGTGTAAGAGCACCTTATTTTCCGTGTATTTATCCGAGACTGTAGTTTTGTTCTCGAACAATTGAGAAGCGAACAAGTGTATACAGCATGCAGTGTACGACCAAACGCGGACCTGTTCTACTGATTTCAGCCGCGCGCGGCGTTTGCCACGGATGTGTACGCGGCTGCGTGTCACCGGGGCAAACACGGGCAAAAAGCGATAAATCCCCGGCCGAGTTTCCTCAATTTCCCGAGCTTTCGAATTTCCGGCTGACCGAAAGCTGGCAGCCCCACGCGATCCCTGTACACACGCTGAAAATTGAAAACTCGACGGCAGCCGAGCAAAGAAGCGGGTTTCAGCATAAACTCCCTCCCGATGGCGATGGCCGATCCTACATCACCCTCGATGAGTAGGACAGCGCCCCACGGAAGCGGATAGAGCGGCCCAACGAAGTTTCTATATTGCAACTGCCAGAGAAGGACGAGGAGGACGTCGCAAAGCGCGATTTGCATATTTCGGCCGTATACGCCGTGCACGGCTCCCCCGGAAAAGGAGCGCCGTCCATCGTGCGGTGCCACCCGCGTGGGTACATTATGGCGGATAGGCAAAAGTCTATGCGCCGTCGTATACATTTTCCACCAATTAGAGCCACGACGATACATATACCACGGAGAAATCGACTGCCCCGCTCCGTATCGGCCGGTACAACGAGTAACGCGGCGTATAGCTGTATATTCACAGGAGGACAAGAGAAGCAGGTGACCGACCTAGTGCACCGCACCGGCACACGGTAGACCCGGGCGTATTTACGCGCTCGTGAAAATTCAGACACAAGTTCGCACTTAAGCTCGCGAGAGCTTGTGCCTCCGACAACACCTCCCCGTGCGCCCTCGGACGTGCACATACGCGCGATGGACGGGAATTAATTCGCTCCATATACGCGGGTGGAGGAACTTTGCAGTTGGAGGAAAATTCGCGAGCTAGTCGGCCGAGTTGGGCTCACTCTCGTGTATACTCTCGCACCTATTGTAATAAACAACGCGCGGCAAGAGAAAGGGGTTACCGGACCCTCTTCCACCACCCTCGGAGACTCATTGACGTGGGGGTATTACATGACTGTCGGCGTATCCGTTTTCACGGGAATTCGAGGCCCACGTCCTTTATACACGCGTGCAACATGCAGCTTGGACTATAACGGTGTCATCCTACTTGCTGTATATATTTACGTGTTAGCGGCTCATATGAACGGGTGTACATGCGTACACTGCAAAGAGGAGCGTATACACAGGTACATATACCCATACTGCGGCTGGCTTCGAGGCCGCAAACTCGACACTATACGCACGCGGCCAGCATCGTGTCCTCTCCTACCTGCTCCGTTGCAACGTGTGCAGGATACGCACGTGGCGTGTATTAGCTGTCGGGTGGCCCTCCTACCCCTTTGCACCCGCGTAATGACAGGTATACGTATACGTGTGTGTACCACGACCGCGTGCCCGATTGTACGATTGTGCGTGCGAGTAACTTGTCTGCCACTATTTGGGTGAGATGTATACAGGCACGTACATAATGCGTATATACCGAGGCACTTACCGTGGCGATGTGTACGTGGGGTTCGGAGGGGCCCGGGAGGTATTGACTTTGCCGTGTGGATTGGTATCGATGCCAGCGTCTCTTGTATACCACACTTGTACCTGCTCCCTCCCTCTCGTCGAGACGGAGAGCGATGCCTTACGCTTGGTGCTTCAAGACCAAGACACAGGGCAAACGTTCACGGAGAATGCATCAGCCAGTACCCACCCAACACCCCTTAGGTGCGGGTGTTTGCAGCTAATGCGCCATGTGCCGCTCGAGATGTCGGTACAAGGCAACGTTATTAGATCGATGACGCGCACTTGAAGAGTATAAGGTGTGGGTCTCGCTTGCTAATGCACCTGTTTGTGCCATTTTGTTGATGTACCTATCCGTGTATACACGTGTATACACACTCCAAGTATGCTGATGTATACACAAGAGAACGAGGGGGGATACAGCGGGTTAATCATCGTGGTAAGTGCTCGTGCGATGCGCGTTGTGTATATATCCCTTTTGGCTTTTGATGAGAGAAGTGCAGTCGTCGTCGCTCGGGTTCGCAGGACCTAGGGTTCGCAGATGCATATATTATATCTTGAGCCTCGCTTTTCAGTTTGCTCGTTCACATCGCTGCCTTTTGCTTGCCTCGTCGTTGATGTAATAATGATGCTGCTGTTGTGGTGGCGGTAGAATTGGCGGTTTTGTGGGGGATGAGTGACAAGGATTAGTCCACGTTTAGTTTGAACGTGTTAAAACTAGAGGGTTGATTTACCTACAATGGACTGCACGAATATTTATGATGAGGATCCGAGAATGAATCATTCGATCGCCGAATGGATTCTGAAAGACCTAGTGGAAAATGTACGCGAATATAAATTAGATGGAAAGTTGCACATTTATCTACAACGGCCGTGCTTATGGCATCCGAGAAGAAACATTTTTTACCGTGTAAAACAAAGACCCGAAAGCCCGGGCGCGTCGTGGGTCGAGGTACGCTCTTAAAAGTTAGAAATAAACAATAACGACGATGGTGAAACTTTAACCGCGCATTTTCAAGTTTAACGACCCTCCCCCGGGCCTGGCTTATTTACTTACCCAACTGTACATGACGCTGCGTACACAGTATCCAGCCTACTCCGGGGTAATTAATAAATTTCACCCATTTCGCGTTGGAAGGGAGCGCTCGCGCGTGTGCGATCGCAATTCAAGATCCTAATGGTTATCGTAACAATGAGCACTTTATCAGCAGCGCCAGCAGCGCGTCCTCACTTTGTCTCCCGGCACGGAGTTCTTGGTACTTGACAAAGGACCTCCCCCGGAGAACCAGATATATTGCTTTTGTTCGAAGGATGCCTACCTGCACCAGATATTATGTATTATACACCGTTGTGCTGTCGTGCTGGGTGTAGCTTCGCGAGCATACACCGCTGTCATTTCGCTTTGGATGTACTTGCCGACTTGGAATGCTGTACGGATCAGTCGGTCGTGGATCACTTTGCTCTTGGATTTCGTGCCGATTGACGCAGACGTGTACCATCTCATGTTTTTATTTTTCTTTCAGTTGTGATTTTTACAATAAAGTATACTTAGACACCCACTCGTACGCAAGTTACGTCATAACGATAAATTTACGTCTTGGTGAACCTATAATGTATACGTGTAAGGGCGGTTGACGCGAGCGCCCGGTGCTTCAAACTTTCGGCAACTCCACGTCGCGGCAAAACACTTGCCAACGCACAGTCTTATTCTTAACTCGGAGGCAATTAATAAATCACGCCGAGTCCCTAATTAGCCCAACAATAAACACGCGCTTCGCACAGGGACAAAACTGGAGTCGTTTGCTTTTCGCGATGGAGCCGTTCCTGCTTAATTAAAATATTCCCGCTTCTCTGGGGTGACGGAGGAAAATAAAAGCCGATCGCCTGTTTAATTAAGCTCCCAGCCCTCCTGGGACCGCCATCGCCACTCACCCCCTCGCACCTACTTATTCACGCCTTTGGATTCTCACGCTTTGGGCTCGGAAGTTTTGTCCCGCTGAGCAGAAGGAGGATGAGATTCCCCCACGAGTGGAGGGAGCACGCGTGTCCAGCCGACAATGGTGGGGTCACTATAGGGGGCCGAACAATGCTCCGATAAATCTATCTCGAAAGAGAGCGAGAAAAACGTTGCTGATGAGTATACGGAGAATAAGAGAGGGGCCCATAGATGGTTCACGTCCCTTCTGATACTCTTCGTCTAATGCAATCATGGGTAAGTTGGGCTATCGTCGATGTAACTGGACACCCTATCCGAATGGTAGATGATTTTGTAAATGATTATCTCGAGAGAGAGAGAGAGAGAAAAGCCTACATCGGAAAAGCTGCTCTGCCTGTTCTCCACGTTAGATTTGGAAATACCTTTCAGTCTTCACTGGGGCTCGATTTCCCGACAATTTTTTCTTTTCCAGGGGCGCAAAGCCGTTTCACCTCTGCTCGAGACTGCCAATCGCGGCTTTGCTCGCTCCCTCATTTCCCTCCTCGACCATTTTCTTTGCGACTCGAAACAAAAGAGAGAAAAACCAAGGTCCGTATACATGTATATATATTCTTAGCTTTGCTCCATCGACTCCCCCTTTTCCGCGTCTGGCAGCCTCAAGGAGAAAAGTAAAAAAGGGGGGGAGGCATTTAGAGCTTGTTTTGGTGGAAAAATCGTTTTCACGGTAACACCTGCAGTAGCGGCAACAGTAGGTGCGCGCGAAAGGGAAAAGCCAACTCTTTCTCCCCGGGGGCTGCGTTAGCACTGGTACCGGAGGTGTGATTCCGGGGCTGTTCTCGGTCAAAGGGAGAAGATTTATTCCAACGTTTCACGCGCGACGGGATAATTTCGCTTGTATTCGCGCGAGCAAAAGCAGAACTGTGCATGATTTTTCAAAGGCACACCTCGTGTATCGAGAAATGATTTTTCTCTTTTCCCTCTCGAAAAAAAGAGCTCAAAAAGAAAAAGAAAAAAAAATATCGCGCTCGAGTAACCGTACGTGTGCCACGACCCCTACGATCAAGGGCATCACGGTCGATCGGATTTCCGAAAACGTACGGGGCGCAGCTGCTCTCGAAGATCCGTTTTACTAATCCCCGCGTTTCAGTCAATTACACCCTGTCATTTTCACCATCGCCCCAAATAAAGCTTTTTTCCCTGTCCCCTCAAAGGCGCACATGTTACAACAAGCGAACGGTGCGCACGACGCGAACGTCCGATCGATGCGTACATTCCGCCCGATAAATCCCCTCTGACAAACGCAGTCGAAATTCACCGACATTCCGTACGGACGAGCGATGCGCTTTTGATGTAAAATTAAATTTGCCCGCATTACATCTCCCTCGCGAGTCATCGTTTGTTTGCTCTGATTTAACCCTCCCCAACCCCCTCGAAATCACTCGGATATGTTCACCGTACGCGAGTGGATTTGCGCATTTGCTGCGTAAACATTGCAATGGTGCGCTCTCTCGAGGTACAACGACCATGGATTTCACGGGTTTATCATTCCAATCATCGTTAGACGCGTCGGACGAAAAATCCAGCCAACTACAATTGATGCCACGGCTTCGGTATCGAGAGTCTCTCGAAGCCCTCGTCGTCGGGGAGGAAGAGGAAGCGCGATCTCGAGCGTGAGCCAATGTCTAAATTCCCCAATAAAATGAAAATCACCGACAAATCGTTTCCTTCCAGTCGACCTGGTTTACGCTCGGATGGAAAGAAGGGGCCGAGCGATACACGCGTCCAATGTGTCTCTCTCCCTCCCTCCTTCGGCCAAATCGAACCCCCGACGACTCCGCCAACGGCTGATGTATGTGCACGGGACAGCTCACCAGAGCGCGTGTAGTACAGCCGGGGGTAATATATATGAGCGACGGACGATCGCTCGGCAAGTGGGATTGATGCGGCGTTAAGTGCAGTCGGATGTGCCGGAAAAAATTTGTCCGAACTGCGGATATACGCGAGATTCCGCTCGTTTCTTGTGTTATACGGGGTGGAGGAGAGAGAGTAGCTGGTACAAGGAAATTCTTTCGAGCGGAGATAAGGCTTTTCAACAACGTCAAGGGGAGGGGCGCATGAGCGGGTTCTCTTGTGTTTTTTTGGGGGGAAATCGCTTCCGACGGGCTGGGTAATTTTATGCAGAGGAAAAGGAAGGGTACCAGCAGAGAGGGAGAGAGGGATTCGTGAAATTGTTTTCTGGAATGTTTAAGAAACCGTTGGGCCGCGGATCAGTGGGGATTTAGTGGAGTGCAAGTAGCTGATTTTTTTTTTTTTTTTTTTTTTGGGAAGGTGCACTTACATTTAAACGTGCTCGACAAGCTCAAAAGCGATAAGGGGAAATATACTGTATGTACTGTAAGACTAAATAGTGTTGATTACGCCGAAACTAATTTTGAAAATGCTACAACCTTGATGATCAGAAATTTTTTTGAGTGTTTACTTACAAGTGTCACCTTACTCGCTCTCGTGAAAAGTTGAAATAAAATCCGTAATAATCAATGAATCGTCAATATAAAAGTCATCAAAAATCTAACTTGTGTGAGGAAAAAATGGTAGTGGAACATCTGGAACAAGACCAAGGATATCCTCATGATCTTCTATTACAAGACGACCTGTGGCCAATTACCTTTAAAAAACCACAAACGTAATAATAGTTGCATACAATTAAAAGACACGTTGTTGTAAAAAACCAAAACAGCAACAACCTGGAGCAAAGATCTCCAAAGTTCAATCAACGGAATTTATAATTCAAACAAAGATTTCCATCCCCAGCAGCCGCCGCATCGTCCCCACCTCTCTTCCTTTGTAAACAATTCACCGAGCAGTCTACGGGCGAAACCTCGACTCCGCGCCGCACCCTTGTCAGTCAGTCGCATAAAATTTTCATCCCGGACGCAATTTGGCGCGCGAATTCTTTACGTCTCTTCCCTCCGCATCGCCCACCGCAGCGACTGTATCGGTCCTTCTCCCGAAATCCCCGCAACTCGCACATTTGTCTCGGTCGCCCGCTATACCGCATGAAGAAACCGCTGTTTATACTTTTACAACCCAACCAGACTAACCTACGGCCAAACGGACAAACACAGTGTACGCAAACTCTGTGGTTCATCTGCTGGTTAAAAATTCACTCGACCCCCCCCCCCCCCGTGGTAGTTCGTCGCGGCAGCACAATTCAATCTCAGGGAACAGGTAAGATGCCGTGTACAAAAGATTTTACGGGTTTCAAGTATCCGTATCACGTGTTTCCTCATTTATCGATGGTATATATATGAGCCTATGGTAGTTCCACAGTAGTCATATCAATGTATAGTCAGACAACTTGTTTTGCCCAGCCAATCGTTGGCTGATGGCAAATTTATTGTACACACGGGACGATTTGACCATTAATTGATCAATTTACTGTATGTTTGACATTTTCATGTGTTCGTTATGGAATTCACACGGTTATACGGAGAATTATATAAAATTTTACATAATATTCGGTTTTATGAGAAATTACAAAAAATTTACAAAAACTTTAAATAGAAAGTATACTAACTCTTTACGACGGTCATTTTGTAAAGACAATACGTTAAAGTATATAAAAAGTCTCTCATGAGTATTAAAATGTCATGTTTTATGGAAAAAAGAAAGTGATACAAATCTGCCCTATTTTACCCCGTCTGGCGTAATATGTGCAATACTTGTATGATTTTTATAAAATAGTTTGCACACGTTCCGTTTCAAAATTTTATTAAAGTTTCACATATCTTTTATATAGAAACAATTACTATACCGAATTTTACACAGAAAATAGAGCGTTTTCTGAAAACTTTATAACATGTTTTAACATGGCCTGATTGATGAATTATAAAATTTCACGTCAGCAAGAGAATGGTAAGCGTGAATTTAGTGTGTATAGTTACTTGAATCGGTTAACGACGTTATAACCTTAAATAATAAAGTGAAGAATATTAAATTTTCACAACATCATGAACTGCGGCTGATTATGAATTATTGAGCGATCACGACAAATGAAGAATAAATGGTTTTAATTTTAAATAAATTCGTGACCCACATTTGCTAAAATTGAAGAAAATTTTATTCCTCGTTGAAAAAAAAACCATAAACAATAAATAAAAATGCCAACGTCAATCAACCAAACGAACCCCAAACTCCAATGTAACTCTGGCAAAGTTTTTACTATTCAAAAGCCAAAATTCAACTACGATCTCCCACGAGTGTACCACGCGCATGCACGTAAGCTCTCCGATCCCAATGATGTTCAAATTCCAGTATATATACTTTGCAAAGCTGCAGTATAACTGAACCAAACGAGTCCGAATCTCGCGCGGGGCATTGCGAGTAAACCACATAATACGACTCACAAAGGTCGAAAGAGCAAACGAGAGAGAGAGAGAACATTCGGACAATAGGAGAAACAGAGGGGGGAAAGGGAGACGTACATAAAACGAAAGGGGCCATCGATTACGGTTTGGCCGCATTACGCTGCGAGTAAGAACCGAGGGAAATTTCGAAGCTACAACGCGTACCTTCCCGCGTAATAAGATCCAAACAGTTACGGGGCACTCGAGCGCGACCCTTTGCCCCCCCCCCCATCATCGCCCCCTTAGTTCGTTATTCATGCTCGCTTTTCCCAGCCCCTTCCGGCGTCTCATGTTCGTGGAAAGCTCTTGACCGCTTCCCTGCAGGATTGCATTATACTGTAGGTGCGTTGGCGAATTTCGCGCGTACGTAACTACACTTTGGGACCAAAGGGAAAATCAAACGAGGCTTAGCCATTGGACCATTTTGCCGAACTCTGAAACTAACCAAGAGTGAGGTATGCCAAACATTTAATCAATCGGAAGCGATAAAAGTATATTTTTATAGCATTTACGTGCGTGTTTGTTCATTTTCACGCCACCACACGGTCTGTTGAGAAAAAAGTCTGCTAATAAGATCCGAACTTTACATTCACCACCCTTTTAACCATGTATTCTGTGGTGGTTAAGGAGCAAACTTTGAGACCCCAACGTTTGGTATAGTAAAAAAAACATGGAAAAAAAACTCCAAACATACCGGGGTGTTACGTGGGAAAACGAAACGATCGAGTGGGAAAATAGAGAGCAAATTTTTTAATCAGAGAATTGGCAAACACTGTGAAATGAAATTGCTGCTTGTCGAAAGTTTGTGTGTTGGATTTTCATTGATATTTTATTCAAAGAGTAAAAGTGCGTGAAATAGCCCGCACTTGGTGATGGAGGTAACGCGTGTGGTCGATATTCGCAGCTTTGCCGGATTTTTTGTGCGGCAGATTAAGCGACCGTCCGAATTTGAATAGGTAATTGAAAAATATGGCTGCAGTGTGTCGTAAAAATTTACTGTTTAACGCGACGATTTCGCGTGAGTTGTGAAACTGTGGGACGAATATTTATAAAGTATAACCGCTTCAAATTGAATAAAGCTAATGTTGTGCACGGTGCGATTGAATATAAATTTTCGCGGGTTTATTGAAAAAATGTGAGATTTGCGCGTAAAACAAGTAGTAAGATAATATTTTATTTTAATGAATAACAGTAAACTTTTAAGGAGTGTTTTTTTCGTGATTTTTCCTCCAAAGAATATTTTTTAGGCAAAGTTACATGATATAAAATAAATATCTAGTTTTTAACGCACTTAATGCTTTGGTTATTAATTGTCATTGTTTTGAAAAACCAGAGGTTTCAAATACAAATTATGTACAACTTTTGCAGATATTGCGAAAGTTACACCAATAGAGTGTACAACATGTTCCGAAAATGATTCGTTGCTTTGTCCGTATAGCTTTATGATTGTTACGACGTGCCGCCCCTAGTATTTCCTCTTGTCGCTCTTACGTCCAAGTAACTCTATGTACTTTCCGTCACCACAGGATAAACTCGAGAGTAAAGTAAACTCGAAATAATGAAACGTATGGAAACTTGATATTATACTTAGCACCAGCTTTGAAAATAGTCCATCAAGCCTCTTGACACCGTAATCCGAGTTATGGACACCCCCGATTGGCCACAATACCAAATATTTGCCAAAGTACTCTAAATTTTTACTTTTTTTTTTTTTATAATTCGAGCCAGTGACTAATTGTCAATTTTTATTATGCTATCCGATTTATCATTGTTTAAAAAAAGTTGCAACCACTTCAATGCGCTCTGTCATATAACTTTTTCTTCAAACAGAGCCTTTGTTTCGTGGAAAAACTTTCATGAGCATGTTCATAAATACAACAGTCCGCGATGACTTTGTCGCATTGTTTACAATATGTTATGTCCCCTTGAACTTGTAGTTGTATACAATGTTGTGACATCGGTCGGAGTTATTACACTAGTAGTTTAAATATCTTACAAATAGAGAGAAAGAGAGAGAGAAATTTTGAACTATTGAAAAAACGCATTATATCTTGTCTTGATAAAAAGTTCCAATAAGATGTTTGTTGCAACAAATGTCAACTTATATGTGAATTTCAATACAGTTTGTAATTTTTTTTTTTTTTCAGATTAAAGAGATGAGTAAGAATCGTTCCACGATTAATTTTTATTTGGTAATGAACAAGTTACGAGACATTTCTTTATAATTTATTTTTTTTAACCTTATAGGGTACAATAAAACTCAATCTGTTAATTTCTGATAATTTGGGATCGATGGGNTAAAATGTTTTTAGACACTTTCAAACCTGTTTTTGATTAAAGTATTAATATTTATTAAAGCTATTTTGTTTAATAAAACTTTATTGAAGTCAATTAAACCAATTTTTTATCCTTAGGATCGCAAAAAATCCCTGAAATTTAAAAATGTTTGGAAATATTTGACTTTGTAAGGGTTGATGTACCCTTTAAAATTTCAGTACAATGTGTACTTAATAAAAAAACTTACTTTAGTCAAAAATAAAAGGTTATGCAAGTTTTTCAAAAGTTACTTTTACAGCGGTAGCTCAATAATTTTTAATACGTTAAAAAACATAATTAATATTAATAATGTTGCTTGTACAAAAGCAACAAAACAAAAAATTGAAAAATCAATAGGATCAATTAAAATAAGTTTAATTTGTTGCCACATTAAATTATCATTCACGAATGATGGTTTGGTAACAACAATTTCTCAATGCTAATATTGAAGAGATTAGAAATTTTTTTAAAACAAAGCGAAAGGTTTAGAAGTAATGAGAACAACAAAAAATAGTCAAGTTATTAACTCCTACACTAAATATACATTACAATTTTTGCAATACCAAAGTAAACTACGTATTTTTTTTAACCTTATAGGGTACAATAAAACTCAATCTGTTAATTTCTGATAATTTGGGATCGATGGGTGACATCTTGAATCTGCCGTTGCAAATTGCGATGTGTTTCGCTTACAAGAGAGGGCATCACGCGCACATATCTCCCTGACAATCCGACTATCAGTTCCATATTTTTCCCACCCGCGTTTTCCAATCGCAAGTCGGCAAAAACTTTTGCACCCGAAAGAGGGGGAAGCCCATGCGACTCGTTTCCCTCCATGATTTATACATCGGAGCGCGCGCGAGATAGCGAGTACATCTCTCCTCCCCGCGACGCGGAAAGGGACTCGCATGGCAACGAGCGAACGAGCCTTAATCCAAGATTGCGTTTCCAAGATGTCTGTGGAGGAGGGGGGGGGAGTGCTGTATGCTCCGGGGACAGACGAAAAAGGAAAGTCAACCAAGACGACGACGAAGAGGAGGAGGCGAGAAGAGAAAAGGAGAATTACGGGAGCGTCGGAGGGAGGTGGGAGGCGAATTCGTGGCACGTTAGCGACTCCTTCGCATAGATCTTACCCCCTCGGCTAACGTATAGTAGGCGACTGGGTGCTTTTTCTTCTTCTGCTTTATTTTTCCCTTTCGGCTCGGCGAACGCACGTATACGTATGCGCGGAGCGCCGGGATTCATCTGGCCCGATCTCTCTCCCCTTGTACGCCCCTCGCCTGTACTGGCAGAGATTCTCCATACGATTTCCCGCGGGATCCCACTCTTATTTTTTGGCTCGGGGTTTTCCTTCCCCCGCGTTTGATTCTAGTCGCGTGCATCCTCTTTCTTCGCTAGCTACTTTGGCTCCGAAGGGACCGAGTACATGCACGCGTATACGTGCGACGCGTACAGCTGTGAGTCTGTGACCTACAATTTCGTGCGGCGTGAAAAGTACATGGCTCCTTCGTACTGTATTCACTTACGGACTTTTTGATGTTTCACGAGTCTTTGAGAGGGAAATCGATTTAATTTTAGGTGGTTTCCCTCCTTTCATTTTATTTGTTCTTTTAATTTACGTAAAATTTTGTAATTGTCGATTTTTCGTTGGCTATATACGTGAAAGTCACAGTGATGTTGCGAGTTGACTCAATCTCTGTACCTTTGGGATGTGCTCTGGAACTCTCATGTCATCATAAATATCGGTTGTACGTATTTATTTAAACTTTTTTTTTTTTTTGACAGAATATAGAAGTTCTTCGATTCATTTTTTTCACATTTACCAGAGACAACCATCCAAAAGCTTAAAAATCACATTTTTATTCGAAATTACTTGTGTTCCTCCTTATTGAAGGATTACACGTATATTTTAACTGATAAAAGTAAAAATGATAATAATAATACAGATGATAACGTTAATAACGACAAAAAAAAGGCATCGTCACGCTTGCTCGTCACATTATTAGCAAGTTAAAAAAAAAAAAAAAAAAAAAGAAGAAGAAAAAAAGTACAGCAGGAGAAAAAATACACATCGCTCGAGCAATATAATAACGAGCGGCGCTTGAAACCTGTCGGGTGTATAACGGGAAAGAGGAGCAACGTGGCACGGGAGGAAAAATTGCACCCCAGTCGAGCGTAGCTCGTACATTTTTTGTTGTTTTTTTTCATCCCACCAACACAGCTCTTCAGAAAAATCAAGGGTGACAGCAAACATTCGACGATGGCGACGGCATGTACGCACACGTATATGCATCAGAGCAGAGAGGAAAAACGGGATGGGAAACAGTGACACTGCGGATGCAGGGGAGGAAAAGACGCTCGCCAAAGAGAGATGGGGCGGTGGCGCTTTAAAATTCAATTCTTCCCGGGTAAGCTGAGAACCGCAGTTCTCTCGTATTAATGACGCCGACGGCGGAGGCTGGCTCCACAGTGAAGAGCCATCGGAGAAACTACACGTACGATACGCACGAGGTATATGCACGGAAGAGGAGCCAGGACGACACGAGAGCCAAACGCACCCTCGAGATCGCGAGCTCTCTCGAGAAGGATAAGAGTCCGTTGCCCGCGGTACGGAGGCTGCACAGAGGACCCAGTTATCCGAGAG
Source organism: Copidosoma floridanum (assembly GCF_000648655.2). The sequence goes on along the minus strand of NW_019379808.1, from coordinate 64,088 downwards.
CACGCGGCTGAAGAGGAGGGCTCGAGTGCTTTATTTATCCCAACTGTTTCGCGTCCCGGAGCGCCGAGTTAATCCTTCGCCGGGCTTTGAATACTTTATGCGCGTCTTTTCGATTCTTTCGCGAACCACCTCTCTCGTACCATGTACCGGCGAAATTGAAAGTCGAATTGAATCTAATTTCCAAGGAGGCGCTGGGTACTTTTGCTCGCTCCCACGCGCTCCGATGCGATTACAAAAACTTTTCCCAGGAGAGGAGACAGCTTCCGTCTGTTTCGACTCTGCGCGGAGCCAACCCTCCACTCTCTGGAGCTGCCGCGATGCACCTTTTTTCCACCCCCCTCCCTCCTTTTTACCTCGCGCCTCGTAAAAGAGGGGATATTTGCCGCTTGTGCTTTTCGATTCTTTTCCGCAGATCGCGGGATTTCGCTCTGGAGGGGTGTATTGGACATGCTCATATACGTTTCGGAAATACGGTAGCGCGATGGTATCACCTCGAAAAACGATAAAATTAACCTCTCCAATTTTATTTAGTATTCATTATTTTTTTTTGATTGATTTTTTTAATAACGTGCAGTCTTGTAAGTCAAAGCTTACGGGGCGAAACGGACATTATTTCCATAGAGATGTCGTAATTCAGTAGAGTCGCAGGGGGAAAAAAAGAAAGAGCATCGTCGGCTTCGAGGTGTTTAAAAATAAAATTTTTCCCAACCGCGCGTAAACATGGCCAAGTGCCCGCTTCTGCTGTATCTGGCTTCTATACACGTCCGTCCATATACTTTTGCTCCTCGCTCGATTTAACGCTGACCCAGTAATGTACCGACGAGCCGCACACACACACATACACACCAATTGCGGATTACAAGCGCGGCGCTTCGCGAATTAACCTCCGGCAATAGTCCCTAATTCCGGTAATTGCACTTGGAGCAATTAATCAAACACTCAACGCTCGCTCAAAAGACATGTGTATATATACATACATACATACCCGTGCACGTAGACGCGTGTCTATGTATCTGCGAGAGAGAGCGAGGCTCTGTCTGTTTGTCTCGGCTCTTTTCAGCGGTCCAACGCTCTCTTTGGCTTCTAAAACGAGCAGCCGAGGGGGCCGTCGCGACGAAAAGAAAGAAAGACCGACCATCGCTTCGTTTCGGTCTTTTTCGCCGGTTCGAAAAATAGAAACGGGATGATGCCGAAAAAACGCAGACGACACCGCACAATGCAACGATGCTATTGACGAATTTTTTTTCCTTTTCCCCGCTTGCCGAGCAATTTGCAGGCGATTAACGAAGTTTTTACAGGGAAATGAAAATCCGACCGACAACCCAAGTGCCCATACTCTCGCTCGCACGCGGGGGCTCTAAAAATACTTGCCCCGGAAACTTTTCGAGTGTTTGCTTTTTCTTTTTCTTTTTCTTTTTTTTTTCGTAAACACATCCACGCGCGCGCGCGTTTTCCAAAGCATTCGCGTCGTGTGTGAATTGCTCATCGTGCCCCGCTGTAATTGCCGTGGAAGTGTACTTTCGGGAGGGAAGGGGAGGAAAATAAATAAACCAACTGCAGTACTTTGGTATAACTGCCGCGCATTATAACTACGTCTTAGCGGGAGGGCACGAAAAACGGAGATATTTACAGAGCAATTACGCGTACAACTATATATATATATATATATACATACGTATACAGTGCAACGAATAAGTTATTCAGGCGCGTGGACGCGAGTGTGCGCGTTAACGAAAAATTCATGGACGTGGGACTACAAATTGCCCCCGTTTCTTAGCTGCCGAGTACGAGAGGTGGCTCAAAAATTCATCAGTTGCTCGTCGAAATCGTTTGTTTGTTTCGCAATGGAGAGTAAAAAAGAAAAAAGTCGAAAATAGGTTCCAACGACACTGCAATCGTAAAGAAAAAGAAAAAAAAAAAAAAAAAAAAAAAAAAAAAAAAAAAAAGAACACCCAGCCGAGCGCGTAACTCTGGCCGATCCTATTTATATACACGTGGATCCAAAAAAACTGTCAAACCTCGAGAGCACCCAGCCGTACGGGGCGTCTAGATTCACCGGGTGATTTACGCGTGTCTAAATTTAAGAAAAAAAAACAACAGGCCCATCGCGAGGTTTACGAGATCTTTCGTTATGTGGAATAAAAAAACAAGACAGTCAGCAAAGAGTCGAGCATCAGACGAGAGGCTGTAAATAAAAATCAAAAGAGGAGAAAAAGAATCACCATAAATAGATAATATACATATGTACCTACCACGAGAAGCTGAACTCGTGCCCGCCACAGGTGACACAAGCTACCTGTCTGACCTTACGGGTACCATCACCACTTACAACACTACAGCTCCCTCGTGAATGCAGATATATGTGTACTAATATCCCACAAAGACGCGTAGGGGGGCGCTCGATGACTATAAACCGAGAAGCCGCAGGGGGTGTGATTAGCATTTCGCAAGTTTCCATTGAACCCAACTAACGCACCACGCACACCGACCCGATGTACGCAATTCCGCAATTTGTCACATTTCCCGATTGCTCCCGCCCTGTCTTGGAAGAGCCGGGATACGGTGACGACAATTCGTCTGGCGCAGCTAAGAGGGTTAACTACACAAGTGCCGAGAAAGAGAGAACGAGAACAAACGAGCGGCATCGAGTGGAGCGTTTCATAGTTAAACGCCCCTGTACTCCTGCCCCTCCTTTTCCGCCTCCAGCTGAATCTCGCGCGGAAGGATTGTGCCTTACCTCCTCCTCCTCCTTCTTCGCATGCAAAGCGCGTACCTGCCCGTACACAAGCTCGTATATATATATACGCATGGACTCGAGTTTGCTGCTCTCTCCTAATCTCAGCAAGAGTCGTGTGTACTTTGCTTTTTTCCCTCAAAAAGAAAAAAGAAAAAAAAAAAAGTTCAAAATTACAAAAATGTATACCTGCACTGTGGAATAATTTAAAAAAAAAAGTTTTTTCTCCGTATACGTGAAGAGCACGCGTGACGCCTCGATGCGCAAACGAGCGAGCTCACATCAGTCGAGCGCACAGGTGCGTCACCGGCTCGCGCTACGGCCACTCGAATAACGCTCGAAAACCCAGTACGTAGGTATAAGAGTCGCAGGGGGCTTGCTCTCTCCGGTAAATAAGTAACAGGGCCAAGAGTCACGATTTCGGTTGATACTCCAGCCGGCTGCCGTGAATCTTGTGCCCGTAACGGCGGAGAGGGCTCGCTGCAGCGAATACTTTTGGCTACCACCCCCCCGGAGCGATGCTGATGTTTTAGTAATTTGCCGAGGCGGGCTGAGTTACCGACTCTCTACACCGTGTGTATACCAGTTGGGGTGGCTTGTTTTTTTCCCGAATCCGACAAATCGGGGACTTTAGATTATTAACTTTCGGGGGACGAGATCGAGGATCCATATCTGAGCGGACTGCCGTATGTACACCGAGTAGTTTCCATTTAATTGTCGCAGCCATGCAAAGCCAGGCGTCGAGAGGAGGATGTGCAAAAGAAAAATCTTGGAAAGGACACTCGAGAGATGAATGCTTAATGGTAACAACAATAGCAAAGCTTTTTAAAGTCTGCTTGCAAAGGACAATCCTCTGAGCTCGGCAGCGCTAAGCTCTGCCGGATAAACCGTGCGAGAGTCAGTGTCGGGGGGGAGAAAAACCAAAGAGACGACACGGGGCGAGACGTTGCGTTGTGGAGCTGGTGACCGGAACAGGATGAAAAGTATACGTGTGTATGCATGCACCTACATAAGGGTACTTTGTGTTTTTAGCACAACTAAGAGTAGACTGGGCGAATAAATTTGCATTGGTTCCCCTGCAGTCGTCCCGCATGAATACACCAGCGGGAAGGGAGTCCTCAAAGGACTGAGAGCCATAAAAGGACGAAGGAAGATAGATATATCTGCACGCAGAGGAGGAGCTAAGAATTTCATTAGGTTATTCTCTTGCTTGCCGAGCACAAAGCCGACCAGGCGTCACTGCGATGGAATAAAAGTAAACGAAGGAGGGGCGCGGGTTAAGTGCCGGGGGAGGAGCGAGAAAGTGGCAACGGGGAATCTAATTGATACGAGTGTTGCTTGGTATTCGGGGCGCCCTCGATCGGGTTCGTCTTGGCTACGCGGGTAGCATCTCTGCTTTTGCTTTTGGCGTTAACGCGCCGGGCACGCGGGCCCTCTTTCGCGCGCACGGGTGCTCGGTTAAATTAATTCGCGAGACCGGAGTCGTGGATTATGGAAATATCGAGTAGTTGTAGGCTCTTAAGCTCGTGTACGTACATGAGTGATTCTGTGAAAAATTATTGGTTATTGTGTCGAGTGAGAACGATTTTAGTCGGTCTAAGAAGCCGATCTGATGATTTTGTTCAATAAAGTTGACATATTTCAGTTAAAGGCTTGGTTGTGCAAAAAAAAATGAATTGCATTAATAAAGTGGGTAAAAAGAGCTTTGACATGAAAAAAAAAAAAAAAAAAAAAAAGGTCTAGCTCACAAGTTCACAATATTGTTATCGACTCATCGAGTCTCGCTCCACAACTTCTCCTGCGCGCTCTAGGTCAATTCAATCAGGAACAAAAAAACAAAGAATAACGGGTGACAATAAAATTAAGTTGATTATTCCAAACTTGGGTAAAAAAACACTAAAAAAAAAAAAAAAAAAAAAAAAAGTTGTCACATGGGCTGTTGAAGATTACCAGACCTAATTTATCGCACACAGTAGTACGAACAAAATTAGGTCAGCCGTGAAGGCAGTTTTTACTATACTCGGCAAAGCCCGGGGAAAAAATGGTTTTTCGTAAAACGGTTCATGTAGACACTTTGGCCGAGTAGTAAGAGGGACGAAACGAGCAGTAGTCGAGCCATTTAAATTCATGGAATAATCAGGGCCAAACGGGCCCCCACGCTCTGCACGCGCGGAATCGGAAATACGCCGCTACGGGCGCTTCTTTTTTTATTTACAGGAGATACCTGGCCAACTTCCACTGCTTCCCGGGGCTCGTAATCCGATATCGATAATCGGAAACTTATTAGAGAAATACATACAGAGAAGGTCGGAGGCGCACCATTGGGGAAAAGAGGAAAAGTAGCGAGAGCCCGAGCGACTACCAAATGTTATTCGGAGACCACCGGAGGACTTTTATATACATCCTGTGCCCAGGGTATCGACGAAGAAGGATTTTCGTACCCCTTTTTCGAACGCTTGGTTAATTGATGATCCGAGTCAATCGGATTTCCGGGGGAGATTGTCGGGTACCACTATTTCCTTTTACCTTTTAATTGGTGTCTCTGGAGCGTGGCTCTGATTTTGCCGCGGTTTAATCCGTGGCGATGAATAATCCCACGAAAATAAGACACTCGAGAGTCCCGCGGGAAGGAACACAATCGAGAAACGGAGACAATATCCGGATTTGACGGAAATCTCGGCTGTTGCGCAAATCCCCAGTGGCGGAGGAGGAAGGGGTAAAAGGTAATACGAGTACGCGCGGCGATCGATGATGGCTGGCGAGACCTGGACGATATCATTCACCGTAGCAGCAAAGAGGAGGGGAATACTGTACAGGGACAATATGCAGTTACAGCTGGCAAGGTCGGAATGTGCCGCGCGACGCATACCAAGCGCGTCTCGAATCTGCAGGGGACGCGAGGGAGGCGTTCCATATTTTCGATCTAGGATTCATCCACACGCGGATGTGTGTTATGCGAATAAGCGTATTTCTCTCCTTTTCGACTTGGGGACTACGGGTCGACATTCCGATACCGGAGCCGTGATTAATACTATTTCGGAGGACTCGATTTTGCTCGGCCGATCAGACGCAAAAACGTAATGTCGCGTGCCAAGTAAAAATAGTAGACGTACCGGTTATGCAAAATGATGTACGTCATCTCGTACCCCGGATTCCCACGTGTACGATATTTCACGATATATTTTCCTTTTACAGCGTGAAAAGAATGGAAAAGCCCCGGGAGACGAGAAGATTAAAGGGGCCCCCTCGTCGTAGCGACACGCGATGAAACACGATCTAATATTATTGGATGAACGAATAAGAGAGAGAAGGGCTGGTTTCTTTTTTTTTTTTTTTTTTTTGTTCCTCTCAATACTTACTTCCGCGCACGTGTACGTTACTCCCTCGTGCGCCTTTTTTCCCCGCACACGCGTAGCCAATCGGAAAAGCTAGATTTGATTTTCGCGAGAGGCACCAGCTTTTGAGCGAAATCGACGAAGATGTTTGTTTCCGAGCGAGCCCCGAAATTGCTTCTGTACGGCTCCTACCTCTCTATCTCGTTACTTGTGGGAGAAAAGTTTTGTACACAATGTTTCTGCTGGAATTCACGGTGTTTGCTGCCTCGGAATATATTTGCGATCCCCCGACATAATGTACGTGGAAAACTGATATTCATTGTAATCAGTACAGGTATTATCTCTGTATAGCATATCGTTCCCGACGCGCTTCAATGCAACAGGTGAGTTTTGGTGGTACACAGGGAGTGCCTTTGGCATTAATCGATAAGCCATCATTATTGCCGAGGAAAAAGTTTTCTTGTTTGTATTAGCCGCGTAACGAGAATATCGAGGTCGGGAGGGTGTGCGTTTCAATAAACGACCCCACTATGTCGATGATGAAGTCATCGGGAGTAAAATTTTAAGCGCCCGTAAAATTTCAATACGGCCACGTTTCGCAAAAATCGAATGGAAAATTAACCCTGGACGCGAGAATATATGTGGGCATTTGCAAGTTAATTGGGATATGCAGAGTAATGCGCGCGTTGTGGGTGTATCGATGGTGTTTGCTCTGCTGCCCGGCATATTCAATTTCAGTGTCATTTGTGCAATACTTCTCTCCCTCCCTCCCATCCACGGTCGCGTTTTAAGTAACGGTGCAAGTTATACATTGAGTTATCAAACTGAATATCGAGGGCAAATTTTTTTCCGTCCTTGGAACACCATTATTCTCTCTGGATGGTACATCGGTGAAAGTGGAAAAGAGAGGCGGGACGGAAAAATTGCAGCAGATCGAGGGGAATCGATCGTATTAGCAGGGACGGTGACAAATAACGCCACGGGCGGCTCGTTAGGACGCGCGCTGATGAATTAACAAATTACCACGAGAGTCGAGCGAAAGGGGAAAAAGGGCGCGGAAATTAATCCGATGCGACGGAAAAGTGTATGGGTCGCGCGTGCAGGGGAAATCAATTAGCGGCGACAAAAGTTTCCGGGTGGAGGAGGAAAAGCGTGGGGTTAATTAAGGTCATACTTGGCTGCGTGAAAAAGGAGACGCGCCCTGGAATCCCCCCCCCCCTCCCATTCGTTTGTGCGGAAGCCAAGGGCGGTCCTCTTCCGAGTCGGCGATGCTCTCCCAGTGTGGAGCCGCTCAAAGGAGAGAAGGGAGAGGCGAAAAGCACGGATTCGCGCGACTCGTCGATGCTTAATTTAATTAACAAGTTCTGTTTAATTATATTCGCGCCGCAATGCGTCCCGTGCGCGATACGCGCTATAACGCCAATTAACACCCCTTTTGACTGGCCCCTCTTTCGAATTCCGCTCTTTATTTAATATACCCCTGGGAGTTTCACAAATTAAATTCGTCCATGTTCCTTGACGGAAGGTTTTTCCGGACCTTTTTTTTTCGTTTTTCGTGTGGATCGTTGTTTGAAATAAAAAAAAAATCGCGGAATCCTTTGTGTTGTTCAACAATACAATTAAATTTATCACTGTACAAGGTATGCTCGTTTTGTTTGGGTAAGTAATACTTTTTCTCGTTTCATTTATTTAGTTATTTTATTTAATCGTCTTCTTTTGAATCATTTTGTACCAATTGCATAATCTGGATGCACTTTTTATTGTAAGTTTAGTATGAATCATCTTTTGTAAGAACCGCAAGTGAAAAATATCAAATGCTGTACATTACTTGGCAAAATTTTCCATCAGTGTAAAAAAAACTTGTATACCATACTCTATTTTAGATAGTACGAGTAGTACGATAAGCACCAACCAGTACCTTATACAAATGGCTTTGTACCTTTTGTGAAACCACCTCTTACTCAACTTGAGATGGAGATAAAAGCACAGTTAAACAAGTGTGTATTTCTTCCACGTGTAAGCTCGCAAGGGACTTTTACTTGCAAGGGAGCTCCCCTTGAATCGGTATTTTCCTTATATTTCAGAGGCTTACACGGCTTAAATGTACTCTGCGTTTGGTTACGCAATTAAAACTTATGACGTCTATTTTTAACTTACAGCATTACTTCCACGCAGGTCTCGATGCGTTTAAATATTTTGCAAATTAAAAAGCACGAATAAAAGTAACAATTATATTATCGATCGGAAAAGTGCTCAATGGAAAAAAAGTCCATTCTCGGGCACGGCATCCATTCAATCTTTTGATCAACATGATTATTCAAGTTTCAGTCAGTGCGTCCGAGGATCAGAACTCTACTTACTCCATGCGGAAACCCAAGGAATACAAAACCACCCCCTTTCACGTCATCGGTATTCAAACCATTTTCAAAACCACCAACGTATTTTCAACTTTGTAGAGGAAAAAAAAACCTTGCACGCTCTCATTTCAATGGCTCAACTTTGTAAGTGGAACATTTATTGTCACCGTTGTGAATGAAATTGTACTTGTACTCTCCTTCGAAGTACAAACTAGACCTCGTCGCACACCTCATTATGCGCCGCCAAAAGCAGGGCCGTTAAACCATCAGTGCAAGGCAGAACCCTATTTCAAACAAAAACCAATTAGCCGGCTCAGCCGGGGATAGAAAGGAGGGCCGAAGCAGTCGAGCCGAGCGCCGCGAATTTCACACTTCCTTAATCCGCTTCAAAGTCCAAAGTTCTTTCCCTTGCCGAGGGCGCGCGGCAAAAGCTATCATCCCCACCCCCCGAGCGCCCATAAATATTTCATCGGACCGACTTATTTCACTATTTATATCCCAATCCGGAATTCCGCGCCGCGGAATCGCCCCCACCGCCGAGTAAATATTGGCAAAGGCACCACCCGCTCGCTATATACTCGTAAAATTCGACGACTCCCCCACCCCCTCGACGCGGCTCTTCTTCTTTTGCAATTCCGTCAGTAAGTGAGTAAGTAAGTAAGCGCCAGCCATTTAAAACTTTAGCCCACATATAAAGTGCCTCATGTACTATTAAATACCCGAGGCAGGACCGAAACTTAAATTTCCAATTCCGTCCCCCCTCCCTTTTTTTTTCTCTCCCATCACCCCCTTTATGTGCATGCATCCGCCGCTCGCTGAATCTTTCATATTCCCACCCTCTCCTCTCGGGCGATCCTTCTTCGTTCCGGGGCTCCTCCTTCCCTCCTCCTTGATTTTCATCGACTCCCGTCCATCACTCGGCTGTTTCTTCTTCCCTCTCGCGTGGCACGTACAGCCGAAGGAGGATAGTGGCTTTTCTCTCGCGAGACTCGACGCCAATTGCACGACCCCCCTTTTCTACGATCGATTAAAGTTCCTTCGCTTCGTACAGGTGTACCCATGCGGGCGGAGGATACGGCTTTCTCTTAAATCACGTTTAATCGGAACTCCGGGAATGTTGGACACGCGTGAAAATCCGCGCCGATGCTAGGGGGGAGCCTGATTTTCGCGACGACCACTCGAAAGATGCCTCCATGTAAATTGTTTTATCTATATAGTTCCTTCTTTACTGGGGAAAAAAAGAAAATGAATAAAAACTGCACGGAAAGTTTGTCCAAAACAATCACGAACCGGCAAAACTTTGGAAGTCGCGCAGAAAGCAAAATAAACGCAAACAAGAACTTGCGTTCCCTTCGCCTTCAATTAGCGCGCGGTATATAACAGTCTTCCTTTTTTTTTCCCCTCCTTGTATCTCTTCCTTATGGAGTAAGTATCCACGCACTGCCGCTCAAATTAATTATTTCACCGAACTTTGTTATACGGTTCCGATATAATAATGGCAGCGGCAACAGCATCGAAGTTGGCGAAACTTTTCATTATCTCCCGGGTGGCGGTTGGCCCGCAGAGTATACATTATACACTTGTAGAAGAGGGGTATACACATCGGCCTATATAGCGAGTCAAAGTTTCGCGCCGTGATTCGCATCGGAATGAAAAGTTTTTCTCGCTCGTCTCGAGCCATTGGTTTATCCGACGAAACGACATATGTATATATATATATCCGCGAAAAATCTGAAATCCAACCGACGCGCGCTGATTATTCACAATTAAATCAACGGTCGAGGATTACCCGGAAAGAAGTTGCATCGCTCGCGCCCGATCAATCTTGGCCAGAGTCAAAATACGCCATAAATAAACAGCCAAGCGAGTAAGCATGTACACATATACATAATATGTATATGAGTTCCAGCGCATCTGCCGCGGCAAAATAAGTACACACGGAGAGGAGCGAGGGGGAGAGAGTGTCCGCGCACTCGAGTGCCAGTATTTATTTACTATTCCGAGCTTGCTCGGGGGGAGGAGGGAAGCTCCGAGAGGCGCCGCCGACCTTCCTCCTCCCTCTGTCTCTCGGCTCGGCTGCACTGGTGTGTAATGCCACGGAGTGATTTACGGCGCGAGCGGAGAACAGTTGCCAGAGGTTTTCCCTTTCCCTTTCGCTTTTCAAAGCTTCGCGCTCCCTTTGGGACGACGGCATCTCGAAAACGGAAATACACCCGACGCCACCCTCTCCCCGCATATACACACGAGTACAGCTGAAAGAGAAACGAGCCGAGGAGATGTATCCGCTTGATTCGATATTAAGCGCAAGATCGGCCCCCCTGGCTCGACTTGGCTGCACCGCGTTTAACATCGTTTTCCACTCTTGTAGGGCGCAATTCAACACTTTTTTTTTTTTTTTTTTTTTTTTCTACATAGAGTCTCGTTTGCAGTGTTTGCATGTTTTTGCTTCTGGATTCGGTATGTACCCAAGAGTCCTTGCGTAATTTCAAGCGAGGAAACTACTTAATCAGCCAGCTCATCAGTATACTACTGTTCTGTATAATCCACTTTCCGAGTCAGCCGGGCAATTTGTATAGGTGTGAATCGAAGCTAGCCCTCTCGAAGCGGGTAGGCGTCGTAATGGAAAAGCGCTGCTATAATACAGAGGTGGGTGGGGGTGGGGGGTAGAAACGGGCCATTGGAGTTTGGGAAAGGCTTTTTGGTAGAACTGGCCGTCTCTTTTTTTTCTCCCCCACCGCCCCTCCCGAAAGCCATCAAATTGTTTGTATACAGGGACACGATGGAGGTTCAAGGGGGGTAGAGCAGAGCATCGTCCGCAGCTGTGTCATATAACGCCGAGGCGTACCCGCAATTATTGCAAACTTTGGGCGAGCTAACGCGTGAGTACACGGCCGATTGTTGGTGGTGTATTTTGCGGGGGGTGAGATGTTTTGCCAATCATTGGGTGCTACAACGAAATGACGGACAGATGGGCTCTTTTGGGAATAAATTCTCATACGGTTGTATAAAGAAGACGCATCGCGTTTGGGCTCTTCGGGTAAAAGTTGTAAATGATGTATGTGTATTTTTAGCTAATGTACCCACAATTGCATCATCCGAATCGAATGGGTGTCTATCGGTACATGATACCTCGAGAAATTGGAAAGAAAGACCAGAGTAGAAAAACTTGTTAGCCCCACAAGTGGACCCTACTTGTAGTTATTGTATGAACAGTATAGCGATATATTGTTGTAATATGACATCAATGTGCAGTTAGCCAGAAAGAAGGGAAGTACAGAGTTGAAAGTATCGGATATACTGAAATTGGCATCGATCGGCTACGAGTATCTTCGAGCGAGCGAGTCCTGTACGTATAGGATAGAAATGAAGGAAAAAGTGTCGCGTGTAGCAGCGACGGCAGATGGAAAGTGGGGCGTGAGGGGGAGATACAAGTCAGGGGAACAAGAAGGTGGTGAGAAGATGCGGCGCGGGGTATAAGCCAAGACGAGAGCTGAAGGGTTAGTGGATGAGGGAACAATGCGCGCATCCTCGTAGCGAGCTTGGTTACGAGGAAATGAAAACGGGAGCTGAGAACGCGCGGCTGGTTGTTTGCAACGAGGTGTTTATTAAAAACGTGGTGGATCGTGAGATGTTTCGCCCGAATAAATTTGAAGGGAGGAGGTTGGGCGTTGGGTGGAAATTGTTATTTTTTCATGGTACAGCGAACCAATGATAAAATTGATGTGGGTTATATTTTTTAACGGGATAATGGTTGAAATGATTGATTTATGGGACATTCATGGGATCAATGAGTGTACCAACGAGATGAAAGGAAATAAGATGGAGGAAGATAATTTTTTTCCACGATTATTGTGTTTTTTACATTCAATGTGACAAAAAACATACTACCTAAAATAAGTGTGTCGTCCAAGTATTTTACATTGTACGTGAAACTGACGTTGAAGATGTTATTAAAATTAAATTTTTTCTTGCTTTATCGTAAGAGGACAAATAAATGCTTAAAAAAAAAAAAAAAAAAAAAAAAAAAAAAAAAAAAAAGAACACCCAGCCGAGCGCGTAACTCTGGCCGATCCTATTTATATACACGTGGATCCAAAAAAACTGTCAAACCTCGAGAGCACCCAGCCGTACGGGGCGTCTAGATTCACCGGGTGATTTACGCGTGTCTAAATTTAAGAAAAAAAAACAACAGGCCCATCGCGAGGTTTACGAGATCTTTCGTTATGTGGAATAAAAAAACAAGACAGTCAGCAAAGAGTCGAGCATCAGACGAGAGGCTGTAAATAAAAATCAAAAGAGGAGAAAAAGAATCACCATAAATAGATAATATACATATGTACCTACCACGAGAAGCTGAACTCGTGCCCGCCACAGGTGACACAAGCTACCTGTCTGACCTTACGGGTACCATCACCACTTACAACACTACAGCTCCCTCGTGAATGCAGATATATGTGTACTAATATCCCACAAAGACGCGTAGGGGGGCGCTCGATGACTATAAACCGAGAAGCCGCAGGGGGTGTGATTAGCATTTCGCAAGTTTCCATTGAACCCAACTAACGCACCACGCACACCGACCCGATGTACGCAATTCCGCAATTTGTCACATTTCCCGATTGCTCCCGCCCTGTCTTGGAAGAGCCGGGATACGGTGACGACAATTCGTCTGGCGCAGCTAAGAGGGTTAACTACACAAGTGCCGAGAAAGAGAGAACGAGAACAAACGAGCGGCATCGAGTGGAGCGTTTCATAGTTAAACGCCCCTGTACTCCTGCCCCTCCTTTTCCGCCTCCAGCTGAATCTCGCGCGGAAGGATTGTGCCTTACCTCCTCCTCCTCCTTCTTCGCATGCAAAGCGCGTACCTGCCCGTACACAAGCTCGTATATATATATACGCATGGACTCGAGTTTGCTGCTCTCTCCTAATCTCAGCAAGAGTCGTGTGTACTTTGCTTTTTTCCCTCAAAAAGAAAAAAGAAAAAAAAAAAAGTTCAAAATTACAAAAATGTATACCTGCACTGTGGAATAATTTAAAAAAAAAAGTTTTTTCTCCGTATACGTGAAGAGCACGCGTGACGCCTCGATGCGCAAACGAGCGAGCTCACATCAGTCGAGCGCACAGGTGCGTCACCGGCTCGCGCTACGGCCACTCGAATAACGCTCGAAAACCCAGTACGTAGGTATAAGAGTCGCAGGGGGCTTGCTCTCTCCGGTAAATAAGTAACAGGGCCAAGAGTCACGATTTCGGTTGATACTCCAGCCGGCTGCCGTGAATCTTGTGCCCGTAACGGCGGAGAGGGCTCGCTGCAGCGAATACTTTTGGCTACCACCCCCCCGGAGCGATGCTGATGTTTTAGTAATTTGCCGAGGCGGGCTGAGTTACCGACTCTCTACACCGTGTGTATACCAGTTGGGGTGGCTTGTTTTTTTCCCGAATCCGACAAATCGGGGACTTTAGATTATTAACTTTCGGGGGACGAGATCGAGGATCCATATCTGAGCGGACTGCCGTATGTACACCGAGTAGTTTCCATTTAATTGTCGCAGCCATGCAAAGCCAGGCGTCGAGAGGAGGATGTGCAAAAGAAAAATCTTGGAAAGGACACTCGAGAGATGAATGCTTAATGGTAACAACAATAGCAAAGCTTTTTAAAGTCTGCTTGCAAAGGACAATCCTCTGAGCTCGGCAGCGCTAAGCTCTGCCGGATAAACCGTGCGAGAGTCAGTGTCGGGGGGGAGAAAAACCAAAGAGACGACACGGGGCGAGACGTTGCGTTGTGGAGCTGGTGACCGGAACAGGATGAAAAGTATACGTGTGTATGCATGCACCTACATAAGGGTACTTTGTGTTTTTAGCACAACTAAGAGTAGACTGGGCGAATAAATTTGCATTGGTTCCCCTGCAGTCGTCCCGCATGAATACACCAGCGGGAAGGGAGTCCTCAAAGGACTGAGAGCCATAAAAGGACGAAGGAAGATAGATATATCTGCACGCAGAGGAGGAGCTAAGAATTTCATTAGGTTATTCTCTTGCTTGCCGAGCACAAAGCCGACCAGGCGTCACTGCGATGGAATAAAAGTAAACGAAGGAGGGGCGCGGGTTAAGTGCCGGGGGAGGAGCGAGAAAGTGGCAACGGGGAATCTAATTGATACGAGTGTTGCTTGGTATTCGGGGCGCCCTCGATCGGGTTCGTCTTGGCTACGCGGGTAGCATCTCTGCTTTTGCTTTTGGCGTTAACGCGCCGGGCACGCGGGCCCTCTTTCGCGCGCACGGGTGCTCGGTTAAATTAATTCGCGAGACCGGAGTCGTGGATTATGGAAATATCGAGTAGTTGTAGGCTCTTAAGCTCGTGTACGTACATGAGTGATTCTGTGAAAAATTATTGGTTATTGTGTCGAGTGAGAACGATTTTAGTCGGTCTAAGAAGCCGATCTGATGATTTTGTTCAATAAAGTTGACATATTTCAGTTAAAGGCTTGGTTGTGCAAAAAAAAATGAATTGCATTAATAAAGTGGGTAAAAAGAGCTTTGACATGAAAAAAAAAAAAAAAAAAAAAAAAAAAAAAAAAAAAAAAAAAAAAAAAAAAAAAAA
>NW_019379808.1:11703-43714 GCF_000648655.2 Copidosoma floridanum | reverse complement strand
GTATTGAGATATATATATATTCATGTGTGTGTGTTACGTACACATCTGTGTGCGTGTAAAACTGTAAACTCTATAAATATTTTAACATAACCTTTACATGTATGTACACGATTTATCATTATCACCTTTTATAATATTTGTATGTATGTATTCATTGTACAGACATCGATACATCGATACCGATGCTGATACTGCCTGATACTCGGATTTTCGAGTGTTAAGGTGGCTCCAGTGGCCTCAATGTTAAAATTATAAATAACCCAACCGATCTTAATAAAATTGAATTATATTCTTTAAATTCCCATCTTTCTATTCGTATAAAAAAAAATTAAGGTCGACGATGAAAATTGTAAGTAATCATGCTTACAAAATCGTAGTTTTAAGACGGGTTAGGTAGGAAATGCAAGCTCACGCGATATACAACCTACTGCCGCACTTATATAAATAACCCGTAAGGTGTAAAAAACATACTATCTTGTATATATTATTACGCAGTTTTCGATGACATGAGAAAAGTGTTTTGTTATTGAACAAAATCTTTAAATAATTGGAGACTAAGTATACAGTTGCGAGTGCAAGTCAGCTCTCAGCTGTCTGCATTCTGCAGAGTACATATATATAGGTATAACTACTCTTGAACTTAGGAGCGTACCGTAACAGTTCATCAATTAGGGCACCATAAAACTTTTTTGTTTTTTTATATTAACTCACTAAAGTAACAGATAAAATGTAGAATATGACTTACAACAGTCTCTACGATAATTTTATACCATATTTTAAAGAAAATAATGATTAATTTTTAGTCTCCCCATTTTGATACGGCACTAGGCGCTGGAGCCACCTTAAATCGTCACGGCCTATACTCACCATGAAATGGAATTTTCACCAGGCTAGCTAGCTAGCTACGTGGCTAGCTGGCTAGGTGGCGCGTAGGCGCTTCCGTACATATACGCAAAATTGTCGGTCGCACGTATAATATACAGGAGAGTCGGCTGTCGGATTACAGATATCGCGCGTCTGCCCCGTATATATGTATATACGCATATTTTGAGCAAAGCTCCGCGGGGGCCATCGATCTTCCGCAGCGGTGGAATTTCCCGCGATGGGCGTAAACACATGCGGCTGATATTTCGCGTTATTCCGATCATACTGATGGACTGACTCGCTTATGCGAATATACACGTGTACGTACGAATGTGTACTTGACGCGACTATCCGCGCGCTGCAGAGACGCAGATTTCGTATTCACCGCTGGTGCGCATTATACCCGTTGTTTAATTGATTTCGGGGGGGAGTTCGGGGGCGTGTAGGGTCAGGCCGCGAATGAATTAATTTAATCCTGCAATCGCGTGCGCTATGGTCCACCCCGCACTGACGCATGCATATCACCGTCATTGATTAACCACTTGGAATGCCGAAAAATTAATTCCAATTAGCGAATGGCGCGCTTATATATGTTGTACACTTTTATTGCAGTCATGGCAGCGCGTGTTGTTCAGCCGTAAAATGTTAACGGGGTCAAGTTAAGACGGAAAAAGTCGCGTGCGAGATGTACGCACACACACTTAGCTCGCAAAGAGCGTCACCCATCCTCGGAACGAGATACGTATCGCGGCGTTGTGCTCATAATACTTCTGCATATAATGTGCATGCGCGCATCGCGATGGCTAAAGGCGAGAGGGAGCTGTAACTCGGCCATTTGCGTCGCGTCATTAGGCGCTCGCGGATCGTGGGGGCCGTCGATTGGCCATTGTACAAATTTGCTCTGGAATCTCTCAGAGAGGGAGGGCCGTAATATACACGGAACGATGACGATGACAACTACAACTTGCGGTATTATAAAACAACGAAAGCCAATGTATCCTCAAGGGTGTTGCACTACACACGGACAAAGAGATGCACGGATTAACGGAGCGAAGGACGATATTGATGTACGTCTGAAAGTAACAATGGAGCGGCGTCATCGCGGTTGTATAATGCCGTAGCTGCAGTGAATTGACTCGGTGAACTTTAAATACGTATACAGTTGGTCGAGCTAATGCCACGGGTTGGTGTACAGTTTATTTCATGTGTTTGCTCCTCACACGACAGTCGCGACACTAAGCCATACACATATATATTTTGTTGCAACCTTTCCTCGCTGTTATTGTTGTTGTTATTTCATCAATGGTGCACAGGTACAAAAGAATATTTGCCCTCCAAAGATTATATCCAGGGCAGCTCGAACGCGATATTATTATACGGAAGCCAATAATACGCGACGAAAACTCGGGCCTATCCGTTACGCAATATTCGCACAATACGCGAATGTATATGTTTGTACAACACGATACACACATGCACATACAAGCCTGATGTTTAATAATGAGCGTCGCGTATTAGTTAACCGTAAACGCGCGCTCGCTTTACGATCGATAATGACCCCCGGAATTCAGCTAAATTGCGGAAAATAACTTCATTACAGTCTTCGGTGTTTTTGTTGCGTACGCGACGGTTTCAAACTCTGAAGTTTTAAAAAAGAAAGTAAGGCATTAAAAAATGATAATATTAAATGGTTGTGTATGTTTACGTCGCGAAGAGAGTAAGACCCCAGGGGGTCAGGCGTCGCTCTCTTAATTGGTACTTACGTAGTTGAAGTTCAAAAAGACGCTTACGACTATAAAGTCAATGAAACACAGCATGAACAGGAAAAAGCCTTTTGGCAAAAAACCTGGTTTATTCGAGTGAAAGAAATTACATTTCGATTATAAGTAATAATAGATAAACTTTAATAGTATGTGATGAAAGAGAATGAGTAAAATGATGCGTAAGTTATTTAAGAATACCTTTTGGTTAGGTTGTAGATCAAACTCTTTCCCAAGGGGGAAAGTCGATCGAGGCGAGCCGTTGCTCCAAGTTAAGGGATTGCTGGCCAGGCAGATCTGCGTTTTCGTCGACACGAAATGTTACGTCCAGGAATAGACGTTTTGAGGTGCCGTGGGCAACCAGAAAATCGACAAAATGTAAAGGTTACAACAGTCGAACTTTTTTGTGGGTTAGCAGAGACAGATACGTCAGCTTGAACGTCTCAAACAAAAGCAAAATGAGAGTGCACGCAAAAATTTTTAACCAACTTTTTTTTACAGTCTGAATATAGCTTATAACAAAATATCAACGCGTCTGACAAACTCAACTGTTTCTACTGATCCACAAAACGGTTTTCTATTTCGGGGCTTGGAGGACTTGCAGGATATACATATGTAGGGTATAGGTAAGTAAAATTCGTGCGAGATTAAAGCTTTTAGTGAGTTGCGTCAAGCGTATTATTATTATTGTTGTTATAATTATGTACACGTGTTGTAAAAGGCTCTTGCGGTAACTTTGACCCCCCTTCCCTCCGTAGCCGTATACAGCTCCATCATACCTATATACGTAATCGCCCCTAATGCGTATATGCACTACGAGCTTTCGCTAAACATCCTATGACGGTGATACGATGATTTCAGGGGGGTGGGATGGGGGACAGTGTGACAGTGTAATGTATTGTCATGGTAACTCGAGAGTTAAGCGATAAAAGTGCCGATTTATCAAATATTTACGCCGGTATGGATCTATAGGTAAGAGAACGAAGGCGACAATCTTTTTTTTTTTTTTTTTTTTTTTTTTATTCATCACAGCTCGTACAAATGCAGCGTCCGAACCTGCACGAAAAGAGTCACCGCGATCAGGTGTCTATGATATTTCATACACGCGCGTGGCTCCAAGAGATGAGCTCATATATATAAACGCGTTTACGGGTATACGATAACGCGCCGTGTGTGTTTGTAAATGATGGAGAAAGAGCGCAGAGCCGGTTCTGTTGATATGAGGTGGTACACTCGTGTGTATTATATATATATATATATATACACTACGGGCGCGGACAGTTGAGCGATCGATGGGCGCCGGATGAAAGCCGACACCGGATGAAAAGAGACGGCCAGCGAGTCTAAACAGACCCGATCGTCGAGAAGTCGAAAATTAATTGTTGCCCTCGAGGAGAGCCACGGAGGGGGATAAACGAGATAGCGGGTGGTGCCGAGAAGTGCGTGCCAGATGATGATGATGATGAGAGATTGATGGTGTATATATATATGTAGCTATGTATGGGTGCACGGAGAGAGCAAGATGTTTGGAGTTTGGCTTATTGCTCGCTCTCGTGCGTTTGTACTGGTTGTACATGGTGGAGTGCATCGCTGAGACACACGTGGGAAGGCCTTGGTGGCTGATGAAGACGCCGAGCGATCGACGTTTGTTTAGTCTCGGCTCTTGGTGGGAGCTACGTTGTACGAATGGGTTTTCGCTGCTTGGAAAATCATTGTGTTTTTATTGAAGATACTCTGCTGTCTTTCGATGAGATTTTACATTTCGTATTGCGAATCGGTGTAGTGAGAGAAAAATGATAATAAAAATTTACTGGGCCAGGATGGTGCGCTTGACTTTTTACGTTTAGCTACCCAATTTTTATACCCTTTTGGACAGTAATTTATTTGATACAAACAGTAAAAAAAAAAAAAAAAAAAAACCCTATACTAATGAAAATAATTACTCTTGAAACTATAAAAAGTACTACATTGTTATTCTAGCATAGTAATTTTTATTATTTTTTTTTCTTTCAGTCAAGATAGAAACGATTGGAGAAATAAATAAAAAACCCCTATTAAAATGTATTAACAAAAATTTATAACATAAAACAAGTGTATGCCAACAAAGAAAAAAAAAAAAGAAAACTTTGTGCAAACTCACCAAACGGCGATAATCGTAAAACGGCCAATGTGCCAACAAGCCGAGATATGACGGCATCGCCGGCCACTTGCCAACCTGCACTTTCCACTCGATTATTTCACCCTTTTTTTCTCTCCACCCACCCCCCATTCCCACCCTACACGCCTTATCTGAAACAAAGCTGCGGAGA
The DNA here is from genome assembly GCF_000648655.2 of Copidosoma floridanum. Next base: position 38,781 of record NW_019379808.1, on the reverse strand, counting down.
GCGAAGAAACGCAAGCCAAATGCTCGAACAATTATCCCCGACCGGTGGAATAACGGGGGGCACTTACTCACCGCCTCTTATCTGAAGACGCCCCCTCCCAGCTTTAGATTACCCGACACGACACTAAAAGAGCAAAGAAAACAAAAAAAAGGTTGGGACGAATATGTGTGTGCAAACACCTGCGGGACGGCAAACGCCTTTCGCTTTATCGTCACCGCTTGAGCCACCACCACCGACAACGAAACGCAGAGACGCTGACGACGACGACGGCGTCGATCGATCAGCCTATTTACGGCGTAGTAGGGGGCGGTGGCGGCAAATGTTTGCGCGAGGAGGCTCTCGCTATTAATCTTGCCGAGGCAGCCTCGGCCGGGAATTAAACGCGCGGGGCCCGCTCCTCGTGTGTGCCATACATATATACACATACGTGTACACGATACGCGAGCGCATATGTAAAAAAAAANGGACGCACGACGCAACACCTTGAACTCGAAAACGTACGTATCCGTGTACTCACAATACACGCTCGTACACGTGATCTCTTACGCAAGGGGGCTTATCCTCCGTTGTTCCACACCGGGCATTATATGCACCATCCGCCGCGGATTCCTCTCTCTCTCTCTCGCGTGTATGCAGCAGAGACACGCTACCGTGATAAGGCCTTTCTAAAAAGGCACATATGTGAGTTGACGCCCCGCGAGCTGAGTGAAAAACGACGCGCCCTTTCTATGCCCGTGTACACGCACACCAGGGCCACCGAGATTCAATCGTTGCGACTATTTATCAATTGTTTGGATTTTAGCTTATGGATTCAAGCTTGCACTTTTTTTATTTCTTTGCAAGGCTGGGTGGCATTGCGGTTGCAATGGGCCCCTTTCTTTTTTTCCCTCAGCGATGATGTAGTAAAGAGCATCGATTGACTATCAAAGATCGTGTGGATGTTGTCTCAGTGAGGAGTTTTTGTAAAATTGAGGACTTGATTTTTAATTCGAGCGACTTGGTGACTTACCTGGGGTGGTGAGAAAAATTATACTGTATCTTAAAAAAAATATATATATTTTATACTCTTGAGGCCCAACTAGTATATTTTTGTAACTGAATTCAAGGAAGTTTAGATATGTAGTTTTAATTATTATGGGACAATAAACAAAAATGGTACAAAAAACTTTGTTTGCAATCATCATATAACTTTTAATGTAACGTTTCAGTGTGATTAAAGACTTTGAAAGATAATTCCCTGAATCAAGTGAGTCAAAAAAAATGCTAATACTTGAGTATTTTTTTCAACTTGAACCATTTCTACTTTCCCAAACTGTTTTTTCTTTTGAATAGTAATGCTCTATTTTTACTAGTAAAAAAAAAATAATCAAGCAAGGTGGTACATAATTAGTAATTTAAAAAAATTAGTTTTTTCACCGAAAAGTTATTTTACAAAACAATCTGTCAACAAACAATACGTTCGATAATAATTGAGTACTAAAAACAAGCTAATGAGACGACTTCGTTTTTCCCGTCCGATATTCGAATGAGCCTTCATTATTGCACAAAGACACTCGAGTCCGCATCGACGGAGCAAATAATGTTGTTAATCCCAACCGAGCAATATTTCCACTATCGCGCGAAACCAGCGTCCCTTGTTTAACTGTCCCCTCGGTAAAACCGCGCGGTCGGCTTTCCTCGTGTTTAAAAATCAAAGATCCCAAACACACGAGTCCGATGTATACTTGAAAAGAACTCAAACACCCCTCGACAAACTCATTATTGGCCAGCCTGCAGTAATGGAAATTTATCCCGACAAAGTGCAAACTCGAGCCCAAACAATTTCGCCAAAGCGTGTCAAACGCCACTCAAAGGCACCAACGAGCCAATCGTACGTACGTATAAATACAGGAGCGCGCAAATTAAATTCCGCGCCAATGCACAACACCCGCAACCTCTAAACATCTGCCCGTATATCAAAAAGAAAAAAAAAAATCCCACGGAAAATGAGACGATTCGGAGGCTGCGCCCATATCCTCCGAAACCCGAAAAAATAATGCAACAAAGAAGGATCGATCGCGTCGAATGCCAATGCCCCACTGGCCTTGCGCCCCTCCTCATAAGCATGCCCGTCGCGCTGCCACTTTAGTACCCAACGCGCCACGGAATAACTTTACTCTCGCACACTTATTCGCACAGAGGCAAATAATCCACCGCGCGTATCGTTCTCTAGCGGCTTAATTGGGAGACACGCGGCGCAACAACGAACCTACACGTATACATACCGGGTGGGGGTGTATAACCTTTTCGGTAATTGTTTAAGAATGGGAGGAGCAGGGCTATTAGAGAGGGAGAAAATCATCATCCCCTCGACCCGCGAAATTACACGGGCGCGAAGCACCTAATCCGAACGGGATGGGGGCCCCGTTGAAACGGCGTGCACTTAGCAGCTCCGCGAATCGTTTACGGGCGTTGGGGGGGCGAAAATTCATTTCACTATAGGCGAGATAATCGAATCAGGGGACGTCGATAGCAGATCTTTTTACGGTGCGCGAGATGTACTCGGAATAAATTTAGCGGAGACGCGTAATATATCCGTGAGTTTATAAGGCGATAAAAACACGCACAGAGCGTCAAGGACGAAAAGGGTGAAGCGAGGCATAAAGTCGTACGTGTAACTGAATAACTCGGCTTGGCTTAGGTAAAATACGCCATGTATTTATACGCAGAGGGCAACTTTAAATCCATGCGCGCTCGTCAAGCAAGGAGGTGGTAACAACAGCAAGAGCCACCCTGCCAGAGATGGAGATAACGGGGGGGCTATTGTCGCGCGAGGGATGGACGTTCATTTTAGAGCACCATCAGCGTGGCAAGTGAATAAAACGAGGGGAACTCGAGCTGCGATTCCGAATATTATGCGATCCCTCGAGTTGGCTTAATCAAACAGACAGAGAAAGAGAGAAGAGTCGTCGGGAAGGGAAAACTTAAATATTTCAAACGCGCGATTTAGTGCGCGGGTAAACATACCCCGCCACCGCTGCTGGCGCATAAATTTGTTATAACCCCGATTTTGCAGTGTATGGGTTTAAGGGGTGTTTTACTTGGGAAGGGGCACACAAGAAGTTTGCTCCGCCTAGCCGTTGAATTGCATTCGTAACAAAAACTCGCTATCCGCACTTCCGTATACACCCGACTCTGGAGGTTGGCTCTATTAATACTACACAGGGAAGTTTGCTTTCTTCCTTCCGCTGGGTCTTGCTCGATATTGCCGATAAAAGAGACCGGGAATACCCACCGGTGTATGCGTTTGCCGAGACCTCTCGAAACGCGGGGGATCGCGATTGTTTCGTCGTGCTTATGCTGCACCTTAGCTTATACAATAGTTGATTCATGATGCCTGTTGTCGATCTATAGGTATACTTCTGGTGCCATATTAATGATTAACGGTATTCCAACTTTTTTTTTCCATCTGTAGTGTTTGTACTGTTAATGATGGTTTGAATTAAAATTTGACGCGTCCTGAGCCACATTTTTCACATCCTCGGTCGCAGCAGAACAACCCCGATGACCTCACCGATGACAAACAATATACGCATAAAAGGGCACGTACAGGCACGTTACATAAACGAGCAAACAACACAATGGCAAGCCCAACCGATGAGGAAAGTGTTGAGCTTGTGCACTTTCCCGCGGCAAAACTAGCGTCACGGACGCACGACGCAACACCTTGAACTCGAAAACGTACGTATCCGTGTACTCACAATACACGCTCGTACACGTGATCTCTTACGCAAGGGGGCTTATCCTCCGTTGTTCCACACCGGGCATTATATGCACCATCCGCCGCGGATTCCTCTCTCTCTCTCTCTCTCGCGTGTATGCAGCAGAGACACGCTACCGTGATAAGGCCTTTCTAAAAAGGCACATATGTAACTAGGAATGGGCTTGTAAGTGTATATATATATACATATATACGGCAGCTCGCGTTTATATAAAGAGACCCGGCCGGCGTTTATACTCACAAGCGAATTGTGGGAGCCCGCCTATCGTACGTGGGAAGAATCGCTGCGCTCTCGAGCGTAACATCGCCGCCATACTCCCTTCTCCCCTCCCGGTCTTGTCTCGCTCGTTTTTATACTCCGTGGGTATATCATATATATACGGTCCCTCGATGTGTATGCAGCTACGTACGTATGCGCGGGCCATCGCCTCTGGTACGATTTTTCAAATGCTTTTAAGACTCCCTTCTTTTTTTCGGGGCGGGGAAGTGGTCGTGAAAATTCGCGCGAGCTTGCGGGTGTTGGCCAGGTCGGACGCGTTATTGATGGCCGCACTCAAAGGCTGGGGAGAGGGGACAAATTAACACGCGTATGGGCATAATGGGTCCGTGATTTAGTTTGAAAAATGGCCGAGCTGATGTCACGGTGATTAACGATTTTGCGTTTGAGTTTATAAAACGGCCGCACGCGTACCTAAATTGGGTTTTTCAGCCGAATAAGTAGAAACAGCCAAATTAACGTGGGGCCGGTTTCAGCCCGTGTATTGCTTCGCGTTTTACGAATAAACCGAATCAATTTGGTTGCACGTCACCTCTGGAATTGAAATTTATTCGAAAGGCGCGCACAATGTATCCACGGGAGCAATAAAACTTGCGAGGATTTTTTTTTTTTTTTTTTTTTTTTCGAGTCCGACGACACGTCCGACCATATTCGTCCGTGACTACTTGAACCGAGTGATGACTTTCGATACTCAAGCGCTGTATAAACTGTTGCCCCACCAAAACACGATACCGAATGTCCGTGGTACAAAAAGTGAATTATACCTACCAAGTGAAACGAACACGCAGCCGGTGTAGGTAAAGGAGGAGAAGCAGCTACGTAGGAAGAAAGATAATAATCCCACAATGGTCGCTTCTTAATACCGATAAGCCGGTGCACTCGGGCTCCGCTCCCCCCCATATATATTTCAATTAAACAGTTAACTTTACGTAAGAGGAGCGCGCCATCAGGATAAATCGTACCCCCCCCCCCCTGCTCTTCCTGCCTCGTAGCGCACACGCGGAATCAACAAGCCCAAAAAAGCCGGCGGGAGCGGAATTAATTCAACGACATCCGCGGGCAAAACAATGCTAAATTTCATTCCTAAAATGGACTCGCGCGCTCACTAACTCCCCCCCCCCCACACCCCCCGGCGAAGGATCCTTTTGCTCGCGCATTCGATACTTGTATACACGACCAGGTATGCACGCGTGTGTATGTACAAATACCTCCGCAACACGCAAAAAGCGCGTGTGATAGCAGCGTCGAGTTTTCTCATTCCGCGGGCCACAAAGAGAGATAGGGTGAATTTGAATAGCCGCGCTGTACCTGTACCCCGTTGTGTGTGTATATATACGCTCTGCCGGCTGACTAAGCTCGATGCTCCCCTTTTCCCTCCGCATGCACGGCGTATATAATATGTACACGCGAAAAGAATATACGCGAGCGGGCGCGCGCGGCACCGCTAATGTTGTCCCTATGGGCGATGGCATTAATATTCATCGGGCGCCTATGTGTACGATATGCTTATAAAATGAGGAAAAGTGGGTGGGTGGGTGGGGGAATGTTACGGAGTGCGCGTGTGTGTGTAGAACCGACGTCGATGATAACTCTCTGGAATTCCGGGCGCGCGCCAGAGTACACACACTCCGCCGGCCCAGATGGCACGTCTCTGCCGTCTGCTGTTGTATACGTGTGGGTCACAAGAGTGGAAAAGTCCGACCGACCTGTTGAGTCCACCGAGGCACTTATGGCTCTGTGTCACTCTCGTTTTTCTTCTCTATCTCTCCCTTTCTTCATGGACCCGTGCAATCGTCAAAAGAGCTAGTACAGCCGCCTGTACATCATGAGAACGAGATGCGTCAGGTTTTCGATCGGTGCTTGCAAGCTCTCGAGCTTTTCTTCGTTACAATCACTGGGTCTACGTGCGCAGGTGGAAAATTCAATTCAAGTGGATGGAATACGATTCGGCACGTCTGATTGTTAACTTTATATAATGTGTCTGTACGTGTAAATACAGAACTGCTTTTTCTATCGATCGGACGACGCTTTTTTTTTATCTCGTACGCTTTTCTCGACAAAATTGTCCATGTCGATGATTATTCCGCTAAAAAGTTTTATTGGACCAAGTACCACAACATACTTGCTCCTACAGCTTTGCTGGGCAAAAAAAAAAAAAAAATGTAAAACAAAGGCCCAGGAAAGCGAGGAGATGGACAGTGGAGTTCTGGTAATAAGCACGTCAGCCACCGCCTTTTATTTCACGCCCAGAGCCAACACACACACATCCGATCCAGAGACTTTGGGCGTCAAAGCGCTAATGGCCAGCAGTCAATCACACGCACACCTTGCGGTTCTACGCGTCTCTCGAGCCACTGACCGAGCACACGTATAACACAAAAGGTCCACATGGGCGCGCTCCGTTGCGCCTCGATCCATTATTCGCGGGCTACTGGTGATTCGGAGCACTCGCTGCTGGAAAGTATTCACCCGTAGATCGCTAACCTTTTTTTTCCCCCTGCCCTCCCTCTACGCTCCCCCTTCGTTACCGATTCGACGGAAAATGAAAGCTCCAAGGGATTACTCGAACTCACACCTCCCTACGACGATACGGACGGGGTGTGCCGAAGCGCGTCATCGTTGGGATTGTGTTTTGATACACGTATTGTTGTATACCCTGTCCCCTTTGTGGTGTACAAAAGCGAGCCGATAAATGAGCAGCCATCGATACTAACACACCCAAAGCGCTCACGACCCGTACACAATTAATATCATTACGTTGCAGGCACGATCGTTCGGGCAAATATGTGCACTTTGCGCGATATGTATACAAAACATATAATAATTACTACATCGAGAGCTCGATATTACAGCTTTATATATATATATATACGTACCGCGTGGACTAGATGACGCGTACACCCGTAGCTTTTGTGTAAAAGCGGTGCGTTTTGCGGGGCGGATGTGAATGCGAATTGTTTGGCGAAACAAACGAATTCCCGGAAAATTGAGACGTAGATGTATTAATATTAAACTCGGCTCGGGGAGAAAATATACGTGCGAGTAAACGCTGTGATTATACACGCGAACGAGAGTTTGTGTAAAAACAAGGGGGGAAGGGAAATGAATAAATAAATAAGAACGTTTTGAATTTAATAATCGCGCTGTTACGAGCGAGGGGGTATACACGAAATTTCACTCGCTGGAAAACGCGTGGGCGCGCGAACAATGAAACGCCGATAGCGTTTATTATGTACTTATAACGGGTAAGTGTACGTTATGAACGGTGAATTCATCAATAACGAACGATTTGCCAAACACCCGCGATTTCGCGCTACCGATCTCGTTGCCGCAACGAAACAAGTTTCTCGTTTTCGAAAAAAATAATCGATTTTGGAGGTAAAAAAAAAAAAAAAAAAAACCGAGACGCAACTACACAGTACGATATTTCCTTTTTTTTTCTCCGTCCCTCCCTGTCCGCGCGTACATATATCTGTGTACAAAAGTAGAACGCACGCCATCGTCATAACTCCCGGCGGCAGCCCCGTTGATGATTCTTAAAGGCGCGCTCGTTTATACATATTACACGTGTATGTGTGTGTACCCACATACACGCAAGGGCGCGCAAAAGAGAGAGAGAGAGAGAGAGAGAGAGAGAGAGAGAGCGCGTGGACGGATCGAGACAAAAGTCATTTCCTCGACAGAGTCCAAAATTACACATAATTGGAGTGGCGCACCAAAAGAGATGGAGAAACGTAACTCTGTCCCTCCCTTGCTTCAATTCGTATATTATACATATACATGTGTGTGGGTATACACATGTGCGCTCATGCGTGCAAACGTGCACACACGGCGAAGACGATATTATATGCTCTTTATAAATATTGTATACGTATCTTCGTCGCCGTGGACGTATAGGTGCGCGTTTGTACGAGTTTTACGGGGTGCGGTGGGCGCAATGACTTTTACTAGGCTGGCGGTGAAGGAGCCCGAAAACGAGAGCGCGTTTTGCACATTTGCTTTCATATAATATTCGTCTCGGGCTCGTCTGATGATATATTAGGGAAACGCGTGCGTACGGGTGCTCGCGCCCTCATACGGTGCACGTATATAATATACTTACGCGACGGTCTGGTGACTTTTAATTAACGTCGTCGTGGCATCGTTAGCTTTTTCGTGTATTTTTTTTTTTTTCCTTTGCTACACCTTTGTTATTAACTTTTTGTTGAGTTGTAAAAAAATCTCGTCAAGATGACAATGAGAAATTCATCGGGTATTTTTATGAAATCCATACATAACAATGTATATATAGTGGCGCCTAATATCACGGCGGCTGCAAAGGTTTGATTTTACGGCCGCAATGTCTCGACATCGCGGAGACATGAGAAAAGCTCGTCATTCGCACCTGATTTTTTACGCACTCCTACTCTCTTCCTCCCACAGGCCGGTATAGTGTACTTTATATACGCGTTGTCGGCTAATTGATTGGCTTTACGAGCAATCGAAAATTTTAACGGCTCGTCGTTCCATCGAAATTTCATTATCAGCAGTAAGTTTTTACGATTAATCGTGAAAAATCGATCGGCTCTGGAGTACGCGGGGGGGAGTGCCATCAAATGTCTATAAAAAAAAAGCATGCGAGGCGTTGGGATTGATGGGCCCCGTAGTATATTTTCGCGGGTCAACGAAAAAGAAGCTTTCGGCATTTCTCCCCGCACTTTGAGCTTGCGGACAATTGACTCGCTGAGCAGTAAAAATAAAACTCGAGATGTTATTAAGTCGGTCACCGATCGGCTGGCTCTATAGAGTAAGTCGATACGCGTAACTATATGAAACCAACACACAGTGAATCTAATTGTGTCACCGTACACTTTTAAAGCGTGTTATTAAAATGATTATATTTCTCGCACAACAGTATACAGCACTGGCTCTATAGATTGCAAAATTTCGATAGGGTTACTACTCTCTTGTGGTCTTTTTTATAAACGCAAATAACGCGCTTGGATGAAAAAAGTTTCTCAAAAGGCAAAAAAAGCACTGTGGCGTCAAGCAGCGGGTCAACACGTTTTTACCCGCAAATCCTCGATCAATGACCCTCTATCCTCCCATACACACGGCCCCCTCCATCTCTCGTACAAAAAGTACCAGAGGGGAGACAGTGTAGGTGCGCGTAACCGATTGTTTCCCCGAAAGCGAGCGCAGACCCATCGTCAAGCGCTGCACGGTCTTTATCGCTCGTACACGGAGAAAAAGCTCTCTCTCTCTGTTTCCCCCTCTTTTTCCTCTCCGTGCCCATGCACGCGCCAGACACGCGATCGCCGACTGTGGTATGTACACGCGTGCGTGTGTATTTATACACAAACACGTACGAAAGAGCGAGAGCGAGCTTGCAAGTAAGTATACACACGTACGAATGCGGGAATCAAAAGCTCAGCTCGTGGGAGCAGGTAAATGAGTAAGCGCGGAGAGAAATTTCGGCTCGTTGGATCGCATGTCGTGTTTTTCTTTTTTCTTTCTTTTACCGTATGTAAAGTACACAAGCGGGTGTAAGTGTACGGCGTAGATTAGCCCCATACCGCAGCTCTTCGGGTGCTCAGATTACGCGCTCGCGCACCTATACAAGCGTTCCTCTATTCACTTCTTTTTTTTTTTTTTTTTTTCGTTTCAATCAAACACACATATACACACCATGTAATACCGTGTCGTGCAGCAAGTACACATTTTGTCTCCCGGAGGGTGGCATCGATCGTACATACTCGTACTATACCTATAATCTCCGAATTTGTGGAGAGACCCGAGCTACTACCGTATGCAGTAGGTCATATATGCGTGGAGCAAAAAAAGGACCACCGAAATGGGGGGGGGGGGGGTGAGATAATTGAATTGAATTGAATTGAATTTATTATTAAAGAGCTAAGAGCAGAGCGCTCTTCATAGCCCGGCTCGTTACATATAATAATTGTATCACGGGTGGCTGGGAAAACAATCAGTCCACGATTGCAGGAAAAAGTGTTTGTAATTTTTTTTCCCTGGACTCTCGTGCACGCAGCAGAGCCGCATAGGGTTTTGTACGAGAGCTTTCGTTACCCATTCGCTTTGGATAAACATACAACAAGCCGTTCTGTTTGTACGCCCGAAAGCTCGGTATTATATATATGCACGCACGCACAGACACCGATCCTTTTGACGAAAGTCTGTTTGTTCAACACAACGGGGGCCCCATATCGAATGGATTGTTTGTGTACTCGCCGAGAGAGGGATGTATTACACGCGTGTATATAATATACCTGAATGCAGAAGGGCAAGCGCAGTGTGTGTGCGAAAGCTCCGTCATAGCGAGACCGGCAGCTGTTGCGCGCAAAGTAAAAAGTGATATTCCCTCGGCATATACACGAGCTCGATCGCTCGATGTAGCGCATCGTGATTTCTCACCCATCGGTCGTATACTCATCTGGTTGGCTCACCTTAATCGGCCATTTGCTCGTAGCACGGCACTGTCGTCGGGGAGGACGTAAGTATATATACACATGTGTGTGTATATATATATATATATAAATATACATATATATATACGTTAAGAAAAGGTGACTTAAGCAGACTCTACGTGCTTTTAAGACATATATGTTAATAACACGGTAGANATATATATATATATATATACATATCGTTGCGTGCCGAAGTGCGTAACGGAGCCTCCCCTCCCCCCCTTTTTCTCTTCTGGCTCTCTTTATCTCTCCGGGGAGTAGAATCGTCGTCGTCTCATCTTCCTTTGCCACACACCAGCGACGGCCAAGCGAGAGAGAAATGGCCTGTAAGTACAGCAAACGAGGCCCTCGGCCGGCGGCGTCGGCAGCGCGCCCAGAAATAGAATTTCGAAATAGACCCAATATTTTCGTCGTCTCGCATTTGCGCCGTATATATGTATATACACATCTACCCTGTGTGTATACACGTATACGCTAGCGCGCGCGTCTGTGTGTTGGTGTGGGTATATACCTTTGCTCTACGGTCGTATAGCCGTCGGCTCGTTCGGAGACGAAAGCAGAGTCGCTCGCTCTGAAGAAGCTAAAGTATAGGAGGAGGGGGAGGGGGAGTCGGTGAAAGAGAGCGCGAGAACTCCCTGCGGCTGTCCGAGGGAATATTAGTCGAAAAGATGCACACGTGTGTGAGTGTAGAGTCGCGGAGATGGGGGATAACCAGGGTTGCCCCGGATAACACACGGAGAATTCCGCGCTCTCGCGCCAAAGAAGAAAATCTTGCGGAAGGGTGGGCGGGGGGTGGACACTGGTTTTTTTTTTTTACTCTGCTCCGAATCTCTCATTTCTCCTCTCTCTCTCTTGTTTTCGTTTCCAGGATGAATCGTACGCGAGAGGGCCTATATTGAAGCTTTGTTTTTCCACCCCCCCCCTTAGCTGTATAATTAGAATAAATACTTCGGCAAGGCGGGTATTTTTGGATTTTCCAGAGGCCTCTCGGGCCACATCCCACTGTCGCGTTCCAGGCTTGCGTAAATGAAATTTTTTTTTTTTTCCTCCATGTATACGTATAGAGGTGAACTTTATTGACAACGATACTAGGTAGCTTTCACGACGGTCATGTATAATTTACCCCCTTTCTTTTCATTTATTTTTTTATTTATTTTTTTTTTGTGATAAAACCGTACAGAAATTTTTATGGTAGGATACATGATAATTTGGATGCTATGGGTATGTCATTTGTCGTCGAGATCACACGACCAGCAAAGCAGAATTGTTCCATCGCTTACATGTATATATATGTACCAAAAATACGCACAAATACTCCGATCGAAAGCAATGGATTTCAACAATTTCTCGTGCGCAAATGAGGTATGCAGCAAACTTGTATTGCACGTAGGTACAACCAAGAGAGAGACAGAGAGATGTGGGTAAAGATCCGGAGGCAGGTAGGTAGGTATATATGTATGTACACGAGTGTTTTAATCGCGTTACAGAAATATTGAGATGTTAGATAAAAACGTTTTCTCACACGCGCTGAATAAAAAAAAGAAAGGAAAGAAAAAAAAAAAAAAAAAAAAAAAGGAAAAATCAACCTTCCAAGGAATGCTGCCGTGAATCAAACGAGAGCGTACAACATCCACAGATGTGTATACACGTATATACGTATATGTTAATCATCGCGGCGTATCAGAGAATCGCCGTCGGCGCGCGGCTAAAAAGCCCTCACTTTCACTCTCAACGGCAACAGCGGTAGCTGCTACCACCACCAAATACAAACACGTATGTGTATACTAACACACCGCGCCCGAGATTTACACAGCGCACCTTATATACTTACTTGCAGACATCGCGTGCGCTTGTTTTTCTCTAATAACACTCCCAACTCCGGTGCACTTGTATATATAAGTAATATACACCAACTCCAATATCTCTCTCCTCGCGAAGTAAGTACCACCACCGAGATAGAGAGAGATCGCACGAGCGCGGGCATTGACAATTCACACGCTCGCGTTTCCAATACAGATCCTTTTGCTCCGGGCCCGCGGAATCCACATATATATATATATATGCGTGTGCTCGTCGTATACAATTGCACCTGTAACCGCGTCCTTGGAGAAGCACGCACTTGTGTCCATGACGACACGCTCCCGTCCTTCCTGTGCGGTGCAATTATTGCGCTCGGGGAAAAAAAAAAAGGGAGAGGGGGGTGGGAAACGAGCCAAAACGAAATCCGTGCACGCGCGCGTGACACAGGAACTTTGAGGCAACAAGTAAACGTGAGTATACACTCGGTCGACGGTATATCGGCGAACGTCATAGGTCGTCGCAATTGAAGCTGTTGGGGGGGGGGGAGGGAGAAAAATCGAGCGGCCAGACGTGGACTTTTTCTATACATATGTATATATATATATATACGATAAGGAAAGGTACAAGGAGCCGAGAGGATCAACCGCCAACTGGACACTGGAGGCTAAACGAGTTTGTTTTCTACAATTTTCCCACAACGCGCCTCCCTCCCTCCCTCCCTCGCGCAAATGGTACACAGAAAAAGGCAATTTTATACACACAGATAAGTACGTGCCCGTGGAACGCGAACCCGCACCTATGCCCGCGGAAAGAGAGATGGATGGCCCAAGAAAACGATCCGCGTGCGTGACGCGGCGACAGCGGCTCGGGTGCATCATGGGTGTGTGTACGTATACATGGGAGGGGCAGAGGAGACTCGCTTAGAACCGCGCACGCCAACAGTTCCGCGAGAGAGCGCGGGTTCGGCTGCTGGCCTTATACGATAAGTAGACCTTGTACGTGTACTTTTACCGGCTTGCACGCGCCGAGGTAAGCCATACGCTGTGAAAAGTGTTTTTTTTTTCTTTTTTTTTCTTACCATATGCAAGCTTTTTTGGAGAACCAACGGAAAGGCCGTCCCGGGAGACGCGGCTGGGATATGGCTTCTTTTTCCCACAGAGATAAGGCTACTGTGATACGAGCTTTTTTCGAAGCTCGCTACTCTCACTTTTCACTCGGAAAATGAAAAAAAAAAAAAAAAAAAAAAAAAAAAAAAAAAAAAAAAAAACAGGCGTCGTCTCTACATGCGCGACGAGGAGACGCTGTTTTGTAACGGCTCGGCTCTCTGGACAAATAAAAATAACTCTCGGGGCAAGTGTTTCTGAGAAATCTCGATTACTGCGCGCGCGGGCGACATCTCGGCTCGGCGTTAAATCATCGCCGCTCGAAATAAAAAAAAATAAAAAAGTCTCCGCCGAGCTACGATGGTTTCATCCGATTCCTCCCTCCTTGAAGAAAATCGTGGAAAGTGTAATTTTTTCACGCAAATGCGTGTTACACGGTATATATACATTTACAGCAAACGATTGTTGTGACGGCCGGTTCGGTTAAAAATACGTGCATCGAGTTGGTGAACGGAGAAACACGTGTATCGGCACGAGCGGGAGAGTCGGAAATTTCCGGAGACGGACAATGCGCGGGGGACTCCCTGTTATTCTTGGCTTTTAATATATCTCGCATTTTGCCAGGGAGAGCCGTTGCTGGGCCTTTTTTTTTTTTATCTTGGCTTGTCTTCCCAAGGAGTAGCGAAAAATAAAGGAGGAGCCGAGAGCAAAGAGAAATCGAAGCCAAAGAGTTTTAGGAGGGGTGGCGAGCGTAACATCATCGCGGGAGCAATAACTCGCGGCGTGTTGTGACTACGCGACTATACGATCAGACCGCTGGTCGCACGCCTCCTCTCTCTCTCTCTCTCTAACTCCTGTTGGCTCGTTCGCGCAGTTTTTCTCTCGTCCTATGCGTACCTGCTTCTTGTGCGCAAAGAGGCTTCTACACCAGAAATAATACACTCTCTTCGTTCAACCTTCGACGGTCTGTGAATACTTGGACGAGCGCGTATCTTTTGGTTTTTTCATCCTCCTTTTTTTCCTTCTTTTTCGTTGCCGTTTCATTCGGGATAAATCAAAAAGAAAAAAACTGCTCGACTATCTCGGTATACACGAGAAACGAGAGGAAGCTAGTGTTTAAATTTTTTTTTTGTTTTTTTAATTCAAAGGGCAACTGGAGGAGGAGGAGGAAGAGGGGAGAAATAAAAGCTCCCGCGAATTGCACTCGTAATTCAATTAGTATAGAAGAGGAGGAGGAAGAAGAAAAGGATACAGATTGCGGTCGGGGGGGGGGGGGGGGGGGGGGGGGGGGGTGCGAGGCAATCGCAAACAGCTGAACTAATCCATAATCCTGCCAAGGTCAATTGCAGCTCGCTCAAGTGATCGTTAAAAGCGCCGGGAGACGCGGATCGATTTTCCAGCTCCGGCTCGTTGATTATTCAAGTACCAATCGTCCCGTCGCGACTGCCTTACCCCTTCCCTATCCCAAAGACAAAATGAACACCGCGAAAATGAGGGATTGAAGGAGGAAAAGGAAACGGCGTATTGGTTTTAATTTTGAAAATCAATGCAGCCTCATCTCGCGTTGGTATTACTCCTGACGTACGGGATTGCACGGGAACGAAGATTTAAACCCTCCCCCTTGCGTGTTTGATTATGCAAATACTCCGCAGAGGTGAACTTGTCACTGCTGTGTCGATGTGAAAAATGGGACTCTCGAAAGTTTCTCAAACATTTACAAACTACAGTTCTTACAACGATAGGATAAAGAAAAAAACCGTTCCATCTCCTCGAAAACTCGCGTATGCGCTAGCAAAACGTATAAAAAAAAAGTGAGTAACAAAGCTCGCTTTTCCTCTGGTTCCTCAAAATGTTCATCCAGAGTATGTCACGAAACAAAAACTACTCCTTCCATCCGACTTCCTCGCACCCTCGAAAATTCAGAGATGGGACGGCGAAATGAATTTTTTTCAAAATTTCCACCCAAAGGTCCCTTCTCGTTCCACAATTCTTCCGGCGCTCGAGCACGCACACCCGTAAAGGGTATTCACTGTTTCAGCAGTTTGCACCCCCCCATTCGCCAAAGGGTTGGAAAAAAAACGCGCACAAAGTCGACTTGATTTTTCCTCCAACGAGCAGTAAGAGAGGGAGGGAGAGGAGAGTCGTTTTCGTCCGGAGAATTCGAATCGGAATTCGAGAGCTTGCGGAGCTTGGCGCACGCGACGACGGCTCGTGTCGCCGGAGGAGAAGAAAAAGGAGCGTGTTCGTGACCGGCATCTTCGGGGAAGCGGCTTTCGCGGAAGAAAAGCAGCGGAAAAGCGAGCAAAGATTCGCTTAACGGATTATCCATCGCGTGCGTACGCGCGCCTCTCCTTTTTATACATACGCACTCGGTGCACGCGTTAACATATAACGCGTGGGGGGGCGCGTCTCTTTGAGGGGTTGCTCCCGTACAAAGGGGCAATATTTTCCCTCGGCTGCCAAGAAGCACGAGCTAAAGGCCAAACAGGGGGTAGTGGGGGAAATTTTCATTCCGCAAGAGAACAATATTGTGTGTACCCACCTGTACCTACTCGACTGCATACATATGCTCCTACCGATGGAAAATTTTTATTAGACGCTTTGAATATACCGATGCATGACTTTCAATTTTCCGCAAGTCGGTGTACACGAGCTGCTTGCATATAATATATATTTTTTTTTTTTTTTTATATTCATCATCGCCCCTTAAGGGCTCAGACATGGCTATTTTGACACCATAAAGTGTATTTAGCCATACGTTGGGTTTTAATAACAGTAGGAGGAAACGGTAGATGGATCGGTAGGTTTATTGAAGTACAACTCCCATCCAGAAAAAAACCTCATTCAATGATGAAATTTTTGTCCAGAGTGGGATTTGAACCCCGGCCATCAAGATCTGTAGGCAGACACGCTACCGACAGAGTAATATATATTTAATTGAAAATAATCGGCGTTGGTCGTGGGAGTGTAGGCGTTTGTCAGCGAGCTTGCAAGCTCTCGAGCAGAAAACAAGTCGATAGTCTCAAGGACGCAGGGCTCCTTTTTGGGAATATAGCCCAGTGATTCGCGGCCGCACCAGTGTAACCTACGTGTACCGTCAAGGACGAAGGACGGCTACTTGGGGGGTACTTGTACGCTTGGCGATACGGGGACGGATAGGGGGAGCGCCGGCACACGCTGCGCCCAAAAGAGGAAGAGAGAGGTAGGCACACGGGAGGGAAGCTGATCGTGCTCTCTCCGTGGTACATATTATATATACATAAGAACACACACGCAGCAGTCTATACCTGTGGTACTCTCTCTGAAGCGCTAGTCGATACATCGGATATACATATATAAATATACATCTACACCCATAGCTATATATTTACGGTATATAAATGATGCTGATACCGTTCCAAGTTTGTGTACCCACATGCACATAATCCTCCTCGCTTTTGTACGAAGATAAATACGCGCGTTTCGCGGAGCGAAGCAGCAGTCGGTGTAGTTATCGCTGATACGATGACGCTACTGGGGTTATTTGTAGTCTTGTTGTTGTTGTTGTTGTTCTTGTTATTTAGAATGTTGCTCGTGGGGGGGGGGGGGGAGGGGGGCCGGTTTAATTGAGTCGATTGATATTTAGCTAGCCGGGTCTCGGAGAGGAAAGGCCACGATCCTCGGGAGAATCGGGACGCGCACCGATGGGATCGTTGCAAGTTTACGCGGATACTTTCGGTTAAATGTGTGTACGACTCGTGTGTGTTGTGCATGTCGCGCGAGTTTTGATTAAACTTTGGATTTGTGTACTGGGTGGATTTTGCGGAACGAGCGTGGTAAGGAAAAAAAAAACAATCATTTGAATTTTTAAACAAGCCCTTTCATTTTTAAAACGCTCAACTCGCGCGAATAACAACGATAGTAATAATAATAACAGTAATAATAATAACGAACGACGCAATGTACGAACCAATAACCCAAATAAATAAATAAATACCCACTCCCCTACGATTATTCTCAATACCTTACTTCGCAGTACACGTATATTACGCGCACAGCCGCGACCGAACGAGGGGGGGGAGGCCGATAAAGAACGACGCGAAGCCCAGCAGTTCCTCCCCCGTTTCCCTCCTCCCCGCGTCCCATGTAATAAGCGTGTAATCGGCAATTAGCATAAAACGTGCTCGGCCTCCCCCCTCTGCTCCCCCATAATCGGCATTTGCATAAAACGTAATTTTCGGAAAAGGGGGGCGAACCCCCCCCCCAGTTTATCCGAAACAACTGCAGCTCCTTTGCGAAGGAAACGGTATTGCCCGCTCGGTATCTGCAGTACATAGATATCGACGGCCAGAGAGAGGAGGAATAAAAGAAAACTCATCTAAGGTCGCGGAACGGAGAAGCACGTCGCGTGCTCGCGTAACAAAAAAAAAAGCAGCTCGGTTCCTTCGAGCCGACGTAACATAGGTTGTACGTTCGGCATCTGGTGTGTGTCTCTCTCTATCTCTGTTTCTGCAGCAGGTACTACTACACCATATAGCGACTAGGTCCCGGTGCGGCGTCGTACGTGTCCAGCGAGACCGGGCAAGAGCTTCGCCGTATATTATATAGAGCACACGCGTACACGATGTGTATATACATATAAATACAGATGGTCTCGGTCGACGGCGAGCTGCACGAGGTCCGAATAAGGGCGAGGAGGGGGAGGCTGCCTCGGAGTCCATCGGAGCGCGTCCTGAGTATGGGCACGCGGGGCCTTACGTGCCTCGGCTACGTAATAGCCCCGCCGATTTCCTCCCCGTGTGTGCAGCTGTATACTCTAGCGCGCGCCGCCTTCTGCTGCCCCTCGCGTGCGTCGCGTGTACCGGTTTATATACCCGATGGACTTGCTTGTGCACTGCCTATATTAAGTATATATATATATATATTCGCGAGCTCTCTCACTGCGACATTCGATTTCTCGGCCGTCGCGATCTAGCATACGTAACGCAAT
This sequence comes from Copidosoma floridanum, assembly GCF_000648655.2. The sequence goes on along the minus strand of NW_019379808.1, from coordinate 20,408 downwards.
GTAACGCAACGTCGTCGCAGAGGTTTCCACCCTCTCTCGCTTAACATCATCCCCCTCGAGTCCGTCCGTGTACATTTACACGCGTGCCTATACATATGTGCGTATGGATTTGCGCCCTCTCTCTCTCTCTCTTGAGCCGTATGCGACCTGCTCGGTTGTGACGACACCTATAGGTGGGCTTTACAGGATATAGGGGGGGGGGGGTACTGGCAGATTATCGCTGTCCGCGTAAGCTCGTAGAGGGTGCACGGGTGTGTGTATAATGCATCGGGAGAGCGCCGCTTAGCCGCACCGATCGACGCCACCTAATGTCTTGGTCGTATATCTCGGGATCTATCTGTACGCGCTGTGTGTGCGTGTGTGTATAAAACAAAAACAACGGCATACATGGGAGCGAAATGAAAAACAAAAATAAAATCGATTTTTAATTACGAGCGGTACAGTGGGGTGTGTGTGGCGAGTAATTTTTTTATTTTTTATTTTTCGTTACGCGCATGAATATTTAACTTTTCGGCTCGAGTTTTCGAGCAAGTGATTTTTATTCATGAGAGCATTCGCACGCGCTTGAAATGCTGCCCACGAACAATATTATAATTGACACGGAATTAATCGCGGCCGGTCGAGTGTATGGGAGTGGGGGGAGGGTGGTGCGTGGTTTTTTTTTTTGTTTCTTTCCTTTTCGCTTTGCAGGCGCGCGGTATCTTCCTCTCTTCCTGTGCTCTCTCCTCTCGAGTGAATTAAAAACTGTTTCAAGCGTATTGACGAGTGCCGCTGGCTGCTGGGGGTTTTTGCGTTTGTTTTTTCGACGCGGGTTATTCATTGTTATTAACTCGGTGGATCGTAGTACGATACGACTATTTTTTTTTTTTTTTTTTTTTTTTTTTTACAGTATGAACATGTCATTCCTAGACGTATTTTAAGGTAATTTTGTGAAGTTACTCGTTTAATAGCGCAGAAATAACCGACAAATTAGGATCCTCAAGCTCGAATACTTTGAAAATACCAACCAACGGGGGCTAACGTATTACAAGAATTCCGTGTAACAATGTAAACGCAATTTTCAACGTATCGTTGTAATTCTTGCGGTATTTTATACCAACGTATACCGTTCACCGGGAGTCTTCATTTTAAAAATCGGTACCGAGACAATAGTTTTTCTGTGATACTTGGCACCAGAGCGTTAATAAATCATTTTTACTGCATGTTTGTAAGAAAATGATACAGTAAATTTTGTAAATCGATCATTATCCACGGCTGCTTCGAAATAGCCCAATTATCAGAGCTACCAGTGCAAAAGAAATCGGCGAAAGCTCATCAATTTGAAAACACAATCGAAACCACACGCCTCAGCTGCAAGATCCAATCGAAGGAACAACGCGTCAATCAGCGCGCGAGCTTGACCGCCGATACGATCGGCGTCAATATCAGCGACGACGAAAGAAAACTTTCCAATCGAGCCGCTGTACCGAAGAAAACAAAAGTCCGAAAAATAAATAACGACGCGCGTCCTTGCCCAACGTACCCACAAACGCTCCCACTGCCGATCACGCACTTACAGATCGGTTGTCTCCCTCACCAGAGCGCGAACGAAAACGATAATTGACGTCAATTAATTTCAATAGTAATTTGCCGTCACCGGCGCACTTCTCCCGTACACATATACCCACCTACCGCGCGAGCTCGCAGAAACCTGTATACCACTGTTGATGCATAGACCAATCGACGCCCCAGGAATCCGAAGCAAATGCACACGAAGAGTAGAAGCTGCGGTGCATACACATGTATATTTCAACAATCGAAGTGAGTGGGCTTTTTTTTTTGTTCGGAGCCCGACAAGTGTGTATACACTACGTGTACATTCAGTGTCAATGACGCCGACGGCCCAAGGTCTTTTCGCGCGTGCTTTAATTTAGCGCCGAGATTGATAAAGACTGACGTTCATTGAGCGCTCGCGGAATGCAGGCGTCGATGATGATGTATCAATTGTTTTTTCTTTTTCTTTTCTTTTCCACAAGAAGAATTCACCGGCGATAAGTATCGGCTGTCGCGTATTATATGAAACGAGAGCGCGTGATTCACGCGATCCACGGGAATCGCGCGCTCGTCGTCCCCGCTATATGTAACGCAACACGCACGCGGTAATCCAGCTCATTTGGACGCGGACACTTTGGTTATGAATAATCAATCGGTTATTAAATACCACCAGCTGATATAATATCGCAACGTTACGTATATACGTGCAGTATAAATTGTGTGTGGTGTGTAGAGTCGACACACTTGCACCCGTGCCGCGTTTCGTGACGTCCTGAAAAGCGGCTTTTGATGACGGGTTGATTTTTTTTCACGCCGGCCACGCGCAAGCCACCATACACATCCAGAAAATCGTGTAATTATAGAACCGGTGGGTGGAGAGAAAAAAAAAAAGGAAGTAGGTTATCGTAACGACCCACTCGGATTTTCATCGAGTCCCCCCCAGCCACGCATCGGCTAATTAATCATGTACGGGGCGCGTGGCACGCTTCGATCATTTGGAAACGTGTGTGTGTAAATACGTAAGCGCGTGGGCCATTAAAAGTATTAATTTCCCAACAACTTAGACGAGAGCTCGTTGAGTCCTACTTTGAAAAGGTAGCTTGCATTTCCATCGATCATCCATTGCGAGTGATTTAGCGCGTGTGCGACGATAAACGCAAATAAATAATAAGCATTTATTTTCTCTCTTGGAGGTGTGTACCTCCTGGTAGGGCACCCACTCTCGTTACGCGGAAACTGAAGCAACCTCCACCGGGAAATCTGTTTTTTTTTTTTTGTTTTTTTTTTTCCCAATGCAACACCCTCCCCGGCGTTGAAATCGATCGCACCGCAGTGGCCGTACACGGGGAGTGCCGCAGTCCAAAGGGGGAGCAATTAAAAGAAGAGCTTGCGCCGAGAGAGCGGGCCCGTTTCCGAGAAATCGCACAAGAGATGGACGCAAGCTGGAGGAGGAGCGTGGGTGGGTGGGGAACGGCCGTTGCGCATCTTTTCGCGAAAAGGGGGCCAAGAGACGCGCGACCGATGCAGTAGACTCTCTGCTTTGTTTCTCATGAAAATCAAATGAGGCCGAAACACGATGATGATGACTGCAATCGCTGATTGTGGGTGTATGCTGTTTGAGAGCTCGCGATGCAGGTGCAATTACACCCACGGCCTTTGAACTCTTGGTGATTTTAATTGACCCTTTGAATGATTTTTTTTTTTTTTTTTTTTCTTCAAGAGAGAGCTTTTCCCGCGAAGCGATAAATTTAACCCCGAGCCAATTAATTTATCGCCGTCCCCGAAAATTGCGTATAAAGAGCTTAGCAGTGTGCCTGGCAGTTCGATGTCGTGATTGATATCCAATAACCCACTACGAGAGCCCCGCCCCCGGGTATTCTCCAAATCAACGATCGAATATTCCGGTCAACCGAAATGTGACATCGTTATTTTTCCCTTGGAGCTGGACAACATCGATCTGCTTGGCGAACGCCCTGTTATCGTCGCAGCCACTCTAGGCCGTCAATTAGATGGAAAGAGAAGCGCAGCAAAGACGCACAACTCTATTATCCACGTGTATTTTTTTTGGGGAGGGGGGCAGACAACAATAGAGGAGGAGAAGGAAAAGATGAGTCGCATTCACTTGGCGATGATAAGGAGTGTAGGTATATATGCATCAGGTGGTTCGAGCTTCGACAATAGGATCGGCTCAGACGGATGACTCGAGGACTGCGTTTCGTTACGAACGATGTTTCGATGATTGAATGAAAATGAATGTAGATGTCGGCCACGCCTGCCCATATGCACGTATGAGCTACTGCAGGTGACAAAGAGACTCACGTCCGTAAGAGATACGGCATCGTGGGAGTCGCCGATGGAGAGAGACGAAAAGATAGCGCGGCAGCATAGCAAACAAAGTATCGCAAAAAGGAAGCCAACGCAAGGGGGGGGGGAGAGGGAGCAAAAAAAAAAAAAAAAAAAGAAAAAAGGAAAAGGAAAAAACAAAAGCGCACGAGAGAAAGAAAGATACGGGTGGCATAATGAGAGAAGGCTCGGGCGATCGGGCGCTCTGTTATGGGCTTCGATTACGAATGGCTCTCCTCCGCGTCTTTATATCCTCAACTCCTCGGCGCTCTCTCTCTCTATGTATGTGTCGTCGCGCATTGTATACCTATACACGCCGAGGAGCAGCAACAGTATCATCGTGTGGCGCGCACAGAAGTAAGGACGGGTTTCCGATTAAGGCCTTATAATTGACGTCTCGCCCCTATACAGCAAAGTCAGAGAGAGAGAGAGCACGTCATAGTCTCTCTTTGGCCCCTCCTCGCGCTTCTCCCGTACATGTATATATACGTGGTAAGTATCTTCTCTCTTGTATATATATGTATATATATATACACTCGAGAGTCGTCGTAGCTGCGAGGCTTAGTCAGCAGCGATGCCGCCGGCTGGCTGATGATGGTATATAAGGTATTTTGCGAGCTGCGTGCACACGTACACACAGACGTGGCCCGCCGGCCGCGGATCAACGAACCGCCCGACCGAGACGTATATACGACGACTCGCGCTCTATATCCGTCTTCTCCTCTCTCTCTCGCGCGCATATACATATACGACACGACACTTGTGTGTGAGTATTCTTTCGCGCTCCCTCCCTCGCAGAAAGAGAGAAGACGACGACGATGAAATGAGCGAAGAGAAAGAGAGCTAAAGTTTTCTCGAGACGAGTGCAGGAGCGCTCATCGGGGTCGTGATCACGCCCGACGACTTGCACACGTACGCGCGCTTATTCTTCTTTTTTTTTCTCCTCGTGATTTTCGTCTCTCTTTGCCAGAACGTTTCTTGTTTTTTTTTTTTCCTTTTTTTTTTTTTTTTATTATCTCTCCGTTGTTATACCGATCCACCCACCCACTTGTCGTTTGTCGTTTTGACGGAGAGGAGGGTGCACGACCGCGATCGAGCTTGCGACAGCCGGGAAATAAAAGTTTCGCGCGGGCCACGGTAAAACTTTACCTGAGAGGGGGGGGGGGTGCGGATCTCTCGTACAATAGAGAGACGAGGGGGTGGAAAAAAAACTTTACGACATTCCGCGATCGGCGTGAAGATTTGCGCGCGTGCGTTTAACAAACCAATCCCGGAAGGAGGAAAATCATTCCGGGGGCGCGCGAAATCTCGCAATCAAAGTATAGCTGTCGGATCGAGGATTACGGGGAGAGCGAGCCAGAATCGATAATATTTCAATCCGTCAAGACCAAGTAGGCCAGGCGAGTTACGCCTCGATCGCCCTCACGAGTACGGAGCTTTTCCCTTTGGCCGAAAGCGCAGGGCGACCCTATACCGAGCGCGATAAAATCAATAACTGCATATATGATATATACGTGCAACATGTGCAAGTCCTATTTCTTTGTAGCTCCCAGAAATGCATCAGTTGGGCCTCTTCCTCCCCTTTGCTCTACTCGGTGCCACCGTATCCTTCCATCGTCTGTGCTTGCACGCGGTAACGCCCCTGGTAATCGCACGCGTGCAAGCTCACCCGATTCCACGAGATAAAGGACTTGCCCGGGAGAAGTTGGGAGCAGCAGGTAGTACCCGAGCCGGCTAAGTGCTCCGAGGCATCAAGTCCCTCATTAAGCGCGCGTGGTGGCTGCACCGTGCGGAGCTTGCAGGAGTCAAGCTGATGTTGGGATTAGCGTTTCGATTTGTAAGGAAATTGATGGAGACGCCCCCCCCCTTCCCACATCCTCCTCCACGGGATGATGGTGCGCTCTGCCTTGTTCCGAGTGCCACCGGGGTGCATCGGATATACACGCCGGTGCGTGCTACCTGCTGTTTCCGAGGCAAATGAGGGAATCGCGGTGTGTGTATATATAGTCTCGGGTTCCCGGCTCTATCTGCATCTCCGCGTCTCTGCGCCACGTATAACGACTTCGGCAAGCTGTCTACGGTACCAACGACCTTTTGTGTACCTGCTCTTGTCTTTGTCCCTTGTACCTATACGTGTGTACGTGATCGCTGAGGATTATTATATCCTTGTCGACTCGTTTTTGACACTCACGTGGCATTATTTTCCATTCAATTGACGGGAGTTTCTTTTATTTTTAGTATTTTTCCAGTCCACCTCCTGTTTGACAAAAAATTCTTGTCAGCACATATCGTTGTTTGACTCTTTACTAACCGAGTTCTCGTTTACACATTTCTTGTATACCGGTGTGACGTTTTAATTACAGCTAGATTTTCGACGAATTGATGTTGATTACTTTTTGATATTGGATGGAGTTTGGTGAGATATTTTTCATAAATTCACGCGAAATTCTGCATTTCAGCGTTAATTGATTCACCCAATTTTCAAAGCACACAGTATCTGCAATTCTCATCGTACACGAAGCCAGGGAACGCACAAGCGAAACCATATACATATTCAATGCTATAGAAGAAAAAAAAAAAAAAAATCGATTTTTCCGATCCACTGATTCTCCGAGCGCAGCACTGGAATCTCCTGTTTATTCGACGTATCGGTCGGAGCTTTCACTCAGACGCACAGCCGTACAGCTCCATCTGCGTTGACCGTAAAATCCGATGCGCCACGGGCCATTTTTAAAATACTTCCATCCCCCCCCCCCCCGACAATTCGCGCGTGTACAGCACGTATTATTCTCCATCAAAGAAAATCGGCAAAAGGCCCGCGAGTTTCGAAACGGGAGCTTGCAAGCTCGCTGGCCCTTCCCCCTGGAAAAACACGGCGTATCAATGAACCGGCTGACAAAACACCCCCTGCAAATTCCGATGTAACGACTCACTGTTCCGAAAAGAATCGGCGCTACGGGCTTTCGATGCGGCCGTAAAAACTACCGATATCGCATACAAACATCTACACACGCGACCAGTTAATAGCGCAAGTGTGCAAATAAAGCTTTTTTTCCAAGCTGCAGAGCAGAGTGGCGTGTGCGTGATACACATGCCGGTACAACCGGGTAATAAAAAGTCGTGGCGATGAAGTGACGTTGCGCAAAACGTTATAATCTCGCTTGCCTCGTTTTGTTACGTTTTATTTTCCCCAGCTTTGCAGATTTTTCGTCGAATTCCGGGGTGTACCGCGCAGAGACACGCGATGACGACTCCCCTCTGCAACTCTTATGTAACGATACAGTTTTGCACGCTTCATTGCAACGTTGTTTGTTAATTTCACAAAATTGCACGTAACGGAGTTGAAGCTTTGTCGATAGCAGCGTTTTTCCCGCAAGCACGGTCGATGAAGTAATTTTGGTTTTTTGTTTTTTTGATGGCAAAGTTTTAACGCTCCTTCGCTGAAACTCGTTAAGTTCGGTTAATTAATCGATGGACGTGAATTACGAGAACCGCCTCGATGATGGGAAGGTAAAAAGCTACGCGGGCCGGTATAACCAGATGAAAGTTAAGGGATTTCCGATCGAATGGGAACGGATTGCAGTCCGTTTGGAATTTCCCAAAAACTCCAAAAAGATAAGCCCCCCCCCCCCAGAAAAAAAAATCAACTCGGTTGTCTCTATTTATCAAGCGGCCATTGCACTTTGGGCGCCCTCGCTATATCCCAGCGCAGCCGAAACGAGAGTAGCTCTCCCGGCCAAAAATAAAACGAGCCGGCGCACGAAATATCTAACGTCGCTCTCTCGAACTTTGACGCGTTGTACTGGCCCGCTGCACCGAGAAAAGGCTGGTACGACGTTACCGCCCAAAAGTGTCGGCACAACTTTTCCCACCACCGCCAAGCCCCCAAAAAGCTGTAGCTCGCGAAACAAAGCCGGAAAACGCAACGCGTGCATAGGAGCTTTCGCCACCCAAAGACTTTGCATTACGCGACACACACGTACGGGTAATCGCCAACTCCGCGAAACACGAAGCTTGGTGTCGCTCGATGCCGTATCTCCCACCCCCCTTTTGGACAGAAATTATGCACGGGCGAGGAGAGATCGACGCGCACTGTCGACGCCGCGCCGCGGAGAGATAGCAGCGATACGGTGCACATGCATGCATGCTTTGTGCGGTACCTGCATTTATGCTATATATGTGCAGTATATACATACCTACAATACGTAGTCGCAGTGGCGGTATTTTGCATCACCGCGCCCGACAGAGATTCAAATGGTAATTTCGAACGCCGACCGTGAAAACTAAGCGCGTGTGTGTACCTTTCCCTTCCTTCCGCACTTGTATGTATAATGCGCGCCAATACGCTCTCGTTAACGATAAAAGGGAGATGTATGTGTGTGATTTTTTTTTTTTTTTTTTTTTTTTTTTCGATAGGCGGAAGTCGCGCGCTCGTTGTCGCAGTGATGCATCTGACGTTGAAGTATATGGGTAAATTCTTTTTTAAAACAAAGATCTTTATGTTACGTACTCGGGGGGCTGGAATTTTAAAACCGACAGATTTTTTTTTGAAACGGAAGTGGTTTACCCGAAATCTCTTCCTCTCAAGTTACCCCCCTTACCCCGTCCTCCTCACCTACTGTTTTCTACACACTTCCCCTCCCCCCACTATATATATATATATATCTGCCAACCGTGCCGTGTTACTCTTCTGCACACCTTTGCCCACCATTCCCCCTCACACTCCCAAGCAATTAATTTTTTAACCAATTCTAATTTTATTTTTCTACAATAATTTTTATTTTACTCTGAATTTTTTCTTTTAGAATTCTAAAAAAAAAAAAAAAAAA
>NW_019379808.1:0-11396 GCF_000648655.2 Copidosoma floridanum | reverse complement strand
TTTTTTTTTTTTTTTTTTTTTTTTTTTTTTTTTTTTTTTTTTTTTTTTTTTCGAGGATACTGTTGGAAAATATATCTTTTACTTCCACCTTTCTTTTTTTTTCATTTGAATGTGAAAATAAAAGTATTTAATCACTGGAATCGCCAACTCTTACGATAAATTGTCGAAAAAGTTGGCGGTTCCGGCGTTTCGACGTATGACTAACAATCCACGACTGACTCTCTGTCTCCGTTTTCTAATCCACCTCTAAAAATCACGCTAGCAGCCGAAGAGGGAAAAAAGAGTGGTCCTGGTACCACCGATGCAGGTCAGAGCGCAAAGCGACAATTTTTTCTCGTATACCTATACTATTATAGCCATGTGTGTGCGCTTGCTTGCTTGTACATTTACATATTCTTTCGTCCTATATGTTCTCGTCGCTTTTGGATGTAGTTTTATACTTTTTTTTTTTTTTTTTTTTTTTTTTTTCCAAAGTAAGACTGACTCACCAGAGTGTCTCGTGTATTTTTGCAAGAGCAAAAAAAAGGTTTTTGTTCATTTTACGAGGTAGTATAGAAAAATTATAATCATTATCAATTGGAATACGTTATTTACAGTTTGAATCTGCATATGGATATTTATAATAATTAATAATACATTTTTTAACACTGTTGAACTGGTTGTTTGTTAACATTGTTGTTGTTGGTACAAGGAAATTTTAATTTGATACAAGTTTTTGTGATTAATACTTCAAATCTGGCACCCGTGCGTGCGTGTTCTCTGTCAGTTACTCCATGAGTGAATTTAATTTTTCTTAATCCCGGGCCGTATCCAGAAAATGTTTCTTTTATCTGCAATTGTTGAGTATATTTTATGCTTTGATTGTCAACGCAACTTCAAATTATGTCAAATTTAGAAATTATAGGTATTGACTTACTTTATACCAAGAAGGGCAGTATGCGGTTTTTGTGGTGTCCTCCATGGTACCGTACGACTTCATAATCTCATCGTTTTCTCTCAACAAGTCAATTCGAAAAAAATAGTAAGTTGAACACCGTTCGAGAGTGTTGTACTTGTCTTTCACCTAAAAAAAAAAAAAAATTCTCGCATAAATTACTTTATACGGGGATAAAACCACCGAAATTGATAACATGATTTCTGAAGCTCTCTTTTTAGGATAATGACGGTATTTTAAATTTATAATAAAACTTGCATTTTTCCAGTAACTGTTACATCTTACTTGCACATTCGTTTACTCTTGGCCCAGAAAACTAACTCTGTTTACAAAAAAGATCATTGACACCACATTTACATAATTAAGTTACCAATACATTATTCAAAGTTATATGTGCAGGAGCTTACGTATAAATTTTTCCACGTACAAGAATTAGCCGGTGATATTCACGCTTTCCATGAATACTGCATTTTTTCTTCAACTTCTACCGTAACTAACGACTAGCACATAACTATCGTTAGAGCATTACAAAAACACCATGTTTCACTAGCTTCCATTATCGTCTCATTTTTATTTTCCTTCAATTAAGATTTAAAACATTTAAAAGCCTTAGCTACTAATTCAGTATATATCCTACATTATACAATAGGTTTACGATTTCCATTCCAGCGTATTCGTCACAAAATAAATAATGATTTTATTTTCCATATTGTTGGTAAGTGCCACGAGAAACCGTTCCAATTCATGCAGCTTTTTTTTTTTTGTCCATCAATAATTATATTTTTTCTTTACCTGAATGGTGGGCTGCACATAGTCCAACAAATCCGCATGAAAGCCTTCATTGATCAAATCCACAACTAGATGTCTTTCCACTCTTGGGTGATGATCGTTACAATCTCCCTCTGACGTGGAGACATCGTTTAACGCTCGATTCAGCGGACGTGGCGTATCCCTCATCATCCGGTCAAAGAACGGATATTTTATCAAGTTACAATTGAACATTTTAGTACTTGTACAATACGTAAGCGAGGAGAACAGGGTCCACGGAGCCGTGCGGTAGCCAAGCAGTGACTGGCCAATCATCACCTCAGCTTTTTTCCTCCACACGTAATTTTTTATCAATTCGTTCCAACTCTTGCACACCAATTGACAGTTGAATAACGCTTTGCAGTCCACTCCGCATAGAATTTGGACGATCAGTTCACCAGGAATATATTTATCTGCAAATATGTGACCGTTGCTGCTCTCTCCACGGTCTTCCAAAACGTAAACTCTTTGCTTTTTACCACCAAACACTTCAATTTCACCCATTTTTTCGCGTGTATGCGATTATCGCAACTTGTACGTATACACTTGCCCAGTATTTTTAATCAGTAAGTATAGCGTCGAACTGCACAATCCGAACGATCGAATTCTTATGGCCCAGAGCGTAATGACTGTGATCTTTGTTGTCGTAGGAAAAGCATCACTCCCGCCCAATGAGTCAATAATTCTTTTCTCTCTCTTCAAAATGGTATGCGTAATACTTTCTCCTACGTTTCTAACCTTTGCAAAGTACAATTGTATTTTACATGAAATTCAACGATTTATTTGTTTAAGAATCAAATTCTCCCATGTTACCTGATGAATAATAAAAAAAAAATAAAAAAAAAATGGATTGATTACACATTTTATCCGTAAATATGATGTGGTTATTCATTGATGACATATATACTACACTATACGCCCGAGGGCGTTCGCATAAGTACAGATAAGATACGACGCATCGGTGACGAAATTTCTTACTTCGTGCCTGGAACACTTAGTACGACTTGAAAGTCCCAATGATATAAAATTAATTTTCATCATTCAAAACATACGCAATTAATATGTTCCAGGTATATTTTAGGCAGGAGGTGTGGAACATTTAATCATTATACATTTTTTTTTTTTTTTTTTTTTTTTCTTTCTTTTTGTCCTCTACCTCCCGCTGTTGTATTTTTGTCCATTCGTTGTTTTATTTACAGGGCCGATGATGAATAAATGGCTCGGCGGGGGTGTCCCTTTGACTTTGTAAGATTTCAGGGGACGCTTTTCATCTGCACGGTATATTTATATGTGTGTCCCGGAAGAGCTTGCGAGCGGGTGCTTTTGCGCTCATCGTGGAAATTCGCGTGTGAGTGGGAAAACCGTAAGGACCCGCCGATGTTTGTTTGGTGCTTTTCTTATTGTTAGCGCATATTGGGTGCGAGTTTTCCCCAAAGCTGAAAAAGCTCCAAACGCGTCGTCGACTGGTCTGGTCGAGTGGCACAGAGAGACCGTGAACTGCGGACCGAGTCGATAAGGACTGTAGGTTCGAAAGACGGGTGAGTTCCCGTGAAGAAAAGTGTGAAAAATGGTAGCTAATGCCGTTGTCTAATGATCATGTGGAGTTGATCAAATCTAATACTTAAATCGACCCTGCTTCCTTTGTTTTTCGTTTGACACTTTTATCGTGCGAAAAGGTGCGATCGAAACGAGGTTTTCAAAATTATTATTGGGATCGTTACATATTATGTTTTGTTTTGGTTAAAAGTACTTGTTTTTTTTTTTTTTTAAATTCGAAACTTTTCAAGTGCCACGAGAGAAAAAAAAAAAAAAAGAATCTCGCGTCAAGTCGACAAGTCTTTGCCCTGCCTCGGCTCTCCGCGTGTGAGAGTGTATCTTTTTCTTTCTCTCCCTTTCTTATTTCGTCTACTGTTCCGACACGCCGAACAGCCCAAAAATAACTTGATGCCCCAGATTTTTTTCCGACTAACTTTCTGCACCCGATTGGTGGTATGGAAGCTCGTAAGGGCCGTACGAGACATACCCAATTAGTAAAGCCCCCGCAAAGCGAGGCTAGGCTTAACGAACTAAATCCAAGGCGTCTCTCGTTGCATGAGATTTTTACATTAAATCGTTGATGTGCACAATAGGTAAGAGCTTTGAGAATTCATACTTGTCTTTTTATGGGTTAAAATCTTGTGTTTTTATTGCATCTCTAAACGTATCGAGATACAATTTTTTGCTCGAGTAATCATTTGCTTATGAGAAAATAAAAATGAAATGAATAAAGTTACGGCAACTTGGTTTATTCGTAACTTGGATAGGGTAAACAACACAAATCCATCAGCAGCTAATTACTCCGTGGATCCAAGTAACTATTTTAAAACTAAACACCGCAATGTTTCATTTCCGTAAGATTTCGAGCACCACCGTTCGCCTGTGAATTTCAAACAGCCGGCGATGAAACACACGTTTTATTTTAAACTTTCGAGTCTTTACTTCCAAGACCCTTGGATAGACCTGCGCCGATTGTACACTGCTGCACGAAAATCATCAAAGCTGCAAAGTACAAAGCAGCCCATAATTATACTCGATCGTCGCGATCGAAGGTCATTTACGAGGCATTCCAGTGCGCGAAACTCGATTGACTCGCGGGTAGCACGAAATAACAAAAGTTCCATCAACACGAGCGAGCATCCAACAAATATTTACGCTCGAATGCGCGAATTTTCGCAATTCTTTGCGTATCTGTGTACTACACTTGCAGAAACAATCCAGAGTACCATTGGCAAACTCTAGTTTCAAGGATGAAAATAGTAGGGAAAAATCGACTCACCGTAATCAGGACGAATGACAGCTTGCACGGCTTGCTCGTTCTTCTTGCTGCGTATGACCGGCTCGCCGAGGATTGTGAAGTTCCTGGGTCCCACGCGGTTCACAAACACAAGATACACTTTACCCCGCTTGATATTGGCCCTAACCACTCCGGCACCACTAAAATCTCCCGTTTTTTCCTGCTGGCCTCCTCCTCCAGTAGTTCCCCTGGCGACGGCCTCCTGGCCGCATAGCGTCGACTTGCCCGGCGCGGCCTTGTCGCGAAAGTGCAGCCGCACGCTGTCGTTCTTCTGCAGGGGCAGGAAGCCCGGCTGGCTCTTGTACACCTGGCGCACCTCGAAGGTCACCGCGTAGTTCGAGCCCGGCTTCCGCGCCGAGGACATGCTCCGGGCCTTGCCCTCGAACACCGTGGGCGCGAGGTACGCCCGATTGGCCACGTCCATGTCCGGGCACCACTCCCTGCCCCGGCAATTGTTCCTCACCCGGCAGCGCCTACGCTGCTCCCGAGGCGACTCGCTCCTCGTCCGGTTCCTCACGCCCGGCCGCTGCTGTTGGCTCGCCGGGGCCTTGCCACCACCGTGACTCACACCCATCGGCGATCTAACTCGCCTCGACGAATCCACCGACTCGTTCGCGTAGCGCTGGCCGATCGGCATCTCACCGGTGTCCATGTGCCTGCGCCGCCTCAGCCAGCTCTGCCCCCTCGCCCCGTCCTTTTCGCCTCCACTGCCACCCCCGCTGTCGTAGTAGTAGTGGGCCCTGGTGTCCCGTTGGGCCTGTCCGGGCGACCGGCTCCAGTGGAAGGGCTCGGGCCGGTCCGAGCGCATCGGGGACGAGGACGCGGATAGGACGGCCCACCAGCCGCTGAGGAGACCGGCCAGGAGCAACCACGACCGCCACATGGCAGCCTTGTGGGAGGGGGGGAAACTGTAGTCGCGACTAGGGTCGTGGATGGGTGGACGGACGGTGTAGCGATTCCCTTGTCGGTGCGCTCGCTTCGCCGCGACGGCCCATTCACGAGGCGTTATCGGGCAGCTGTAGTAGTAGTAGTAGCGGGACTCGCCGGCCGGGCTGCTGGCGGTTGAGGTCTCGGGGTGGTCCCGCCGGCTTGCCGCTTCTGCTTCTGATCCCGCGGAGCGCCACCGGCCTGCGCCTCATTTTGCCCCCGTCGTCCCCGCTGCCCGCCCTCTTTCGTTCGACTAACTGCAATTATCATCCATCCACCTCGTACGTGTCCTAGAATGGCTCCTTATTGGTTATTTATCGCAGTGCGACCTCGACGGCCCCGAGCGGTGGCTGCCAGCGCCCGGCCGAGCACAATCGAGCCGTCACAGGCTGCCGCGACGGCACAACCGGAAGAGTCCGCGTCGGCCCCGTCGTCGTTCCCTCGCGGCCGACTCGCTCCGGTAGCATCATATACGCGCCGTGCACGCGCCGATAACAATACCCTTTATGGTCTCTCGCGCGCGCACCGTCTCCTCCTCCTCCTCCTCCTCTGTTCCTTTATGTTATTCTGCGTCGGTGCTCTGTTTACCCTTCTTCGGCTGCGGGCTTCTCACGGCTCAAACGGTACACCAACTATGGCTACTTTCAATACACGTGTGTATATCCACACGCCACAGCTGGGAACGGAATATTGACAATGATGTCGCTGATAAAAAGCCTTTCAGGCGGCGATGTTTAAATGTCCCGCGTCTAGAGCTGCCGATACCGCTGACGCGCGGCACACGTGCTCCTCGTCCTCTTATCCTCGCCCATACTTTATACACGTGGGTGTATGTTGTTGTTGTTGGCGGTGCTGGTAGTCTTTTCTTCTGGATCTTCGTTAAACAGGTATTAAATGAAAAACTTTAACACGCGAGTAACTACACAACGTTTTGCGCTCTTTCCGACAACTTTGTACGGGCATTGGCGCGTATCGTGTTACATGGCACACTTGCGAAGTCATGAATCGAGAAAGAAGAGAGTGAGTATGAGGTAAAAACTGCACATTGGTTATTGAAATGGAGAAAAAGAAGAAGAAGAAGAAAAAAAAAAAAAGAAAAAAAAAAGAAAAGAAATCAGGGGTGGTGGGTGAACCGCACCACCGGCAAACTACCGGCACTTGTACTCCAAATTAGCACACGACGGGCACAACGAGAGACAACCCATTATACGTAACATGTACACAATGACCGTAGACCATACGCGCGTACAATATACCAATATATGTGTACCCATATGATATGTATAATAGTAACGACGCGCTGCACGATATGAGGAAGGCTCGGGCGCGCGCGGCGGTTCAAATTAGACTGAGCGGCCCGCTCGCTTACGGCCGAGACCGGCCACGCCGGCAGCGCCTGGCGCGGTAACCGCGAGAACCTCTGCGCGCGCACCAGCCAGCCCCGCGTCATATAGAGTATAGCATTTATTATATAGGCGTGTATATACCATTCAACACACACGCGCCGTAGAGTAAAGCTTAAAGCAAAGCAAATATATGTGTATATAGCAAAAGTAGTAGTAGTAGTGTAGCGTAACGCAACGTAGTACGGCGTAGCGTACAGGATAGTCACAGAGGGATGCGGCTCTCTTTTTTGGCTGTACCGTAAATAGGGGGCAACTGCAAGCCTAGTCTTGCGTTTATTTCTGCAGCAGGGCTCTCCCTCTACCAAATATATATATAATAGCCTAGACGCATATTGCCCCGAGAGAGGAACACACGGAGGCTAGACCACGCGTGTATAATGTACAAGCAGCCGGCCTCTCCCTTCCGTCCTATCTGTGGGCTCTCTTTCGCCCCGGCTCTGCGCTCTTTTTTTTTTTTTTTTTTTTCCTTCAACGCGAGCATAGGGAGCGCGTGTCTCCTCGCCCCACTTTCTTCCGTACGAGCCATAAGTGCCCCATACCCGCGGTACGTCGTCTTGGTCTTGCTCGGCGCGCCGCGCTCCCTCCCTCCCTTTCTTCCTTTTGTCCCAGCCCGGGTGCCACTTTCTTCCTCCACCCCCTTTTCCCCTCGAGGGCCACGCTTTTTGATTCCTCTTTCTCTCCCTCCCTATATACGTCACATGCGTGCGCCCTTTGATTTGTGTGTGGGAGAGGGCTCAAGGAGGTATGGGTGATGCAGTATACACCACTAAAAGAGGAGGGAATAAGAGCCTATACCCACACCGGCCGGGGGCTTATCTGATGGGGCTGTCGCGTGTTCGCACTTTAGCTGGCGATTCGCGCGGCTGCTTTTTATCGGGGCCAAAAGGGAGAGAGTTGTACGTTTTAATTTACCTTATTTCCTGGGTGTAACACGATTGCCGGGGGAGTTGGGGTATAGGTATGAAGTACGGCGGTATAGCGGGGTCAAGCGATCACTGCTTGTAATCAACTCTCCCGGTGAGTAGCGAGTACTTTTTTTGGTGGACGAGTATGTGCTTATTTGTATATAGGGTGGATACTAGTGTATTTTATCGATGGATGGGGCTGCGCTGTTTTGCCCCGAAGTAGATAAAAAAGGGGTGGGTGTAACAGTCGGGGAGGGGAAAACCCATTTTCTCGAGACTAATTGTGCAATCGAATGAATTGGAGAATAAAGTAGAAGAGGGTAGGGGCTGTCGTGCACGCGAATATATTCGGAGGCAATAAAAATATAGAGGCATTACATTATATGCGGTGGCAGACGCGATTCTCGTGAATTCGATTCGATTCGGAGAGCACAAGCGAAGGAAAGACGGATTTTTCCATGCGAGGTATTAACGCAAAGTATATACCTATTCGCGAATCAATTTGATGGTTGTTCTCTATAAACCAATGGATTATCTCTCCATCCCTTTGGGCGTGTGGGCTTATCGTGCACAAATCGAAACAATTAAAGAAATCCGTCCACGTGAAGAATAACATTTTTGACCCAATATGTTACCGATTGCGAGTCTTGGTATTACGATTTCAAGTTCAGTTTTCCATCAAATCGATCCTAATTATTGTAACACCGTTTGACAGACGATGAAGAAAAGAAAGAGAAAAAAAAAAGGTAAGGGGCGTACGCGAGCAACTGTGCACACATGAAAATTATAAAACGATTTCAGGGGCTTTGGGAGCGCGAAAAATGAAAGAGCGACGAAGGGAGAGGGAAGGAAGGAAGGAAGGAAGGAAGGAAGGATCTCTCGGACCTTTTTGGATAATACACACGTCCAGAGACAGGAGAAAAAGAACGAGGGAGCTGAGCGGGGGGGGGGAGAGAGAGAGGAAGTATTATACAGGCAAGATGACCGAACGAGATTCTCGTTCACACCCGGCGAGCACACACACACACCTCGGTAAACATAGAGTTGCGCCCGAGTTTGGTACCCCGTGGTGAATTTGAAAACGGCGTGGTAAAAGAGACAGTTTAGAGCCATTAGAAGGGTATTTATGGATCGGCCGACGGGCTAACGCACTGCAACGTGTGCCTATACGTGTGTATATATATGCCTTTTGCCCACGCACGCACCAGAGCGCACATAATATATAACGAGCGCGTGTGTGTATATATATGTATATATATAATATATGGGCGAGAAAAGCCACGCACCGGCATCAGCAGTATAATTTTGAGGGACACGGTTTTAGCTCGGGAAAGCCGATGGGACTGCGTTTTGAAGGAATTTCCGATTTTTTCAACCTTTTTTTTTTTCAGGAAAAATGCAAAAATGCAGCCACGTCGACAGCGTACATTTTTGTTGGATAAACAATCACTTCGATGAGCATACTCTGGAGATGATTGTTTACAATGAAAAAAATCGACAATATTATTGGAGCTCTCTGTCGAGTGTTGCGATTTAAAGTCAAATTCGATACTTCCAGCCGGGGATGCGCATGATGAATTGCTGCGTAATCAAATAACGTGTAACGATACAGCTTTTTTCTTTCTTTTTTTTTTTTTAATTCTGCTTCATGCTCATATTTTTCAACTCCGTTTCCAACGTTACACATCAATGCAATCGTTTTAAACTGTCAATAAATGAGCCAATCATCGAATGGGACTTTCGTAGCGAAAAAAAAAAGATTAAAACTGTTGAAAAACACTCGGGGCGAAATGAAAAATTTTGTAGCAGCGAAGGGAGAAACGAAAATGTGTTGTAGTCCAGAATAAAAAACACCCGAGCGCACGGGACACGGGTTAAAGATGCAACTCGACCGAAGGAGTAAAAAAAAAAAAAAAAAAAAAAGGGCCAAGTAAAGGGGGCCCAGGCGGCAGACTCTATACAGTGTACATTCGTCGGGGGATGGTATCGGAGGGCGAAAGGTAAAAGCACTGCAACGCCGTGGTATACAACGTTTGCTGCAAAGGCAGGAGGAGGGTATAGGGTGGCAGCCTCTCCTTGCCTCCTCCCTTTTCTTTATTCCCGACTATTCATACACGGCTACGTGGCTGGCACGCGACTTACATTATGCATGTTAACCTACACTGTTCTCTCTTTCTTTCCTTCATATTTCCGAAATTTCGGTCTTATGGAATAATATCAGCTGCGAGCTCCAACGACCCATATTTTGTGCATTTATAAGCGTCGACGATTAAATTTCATGAGACCTCGCCAAAGGGACGTATAGGAAGGTTTTCAATCGGATTCCTTGGATATGTCCCTGCTTTGAACCTCGAATATCATAAATAATGCGGCAATGGGTTGTCGATGCGGTGCCAGTACTGACTGAGGAGTTTCAATTTTTAATGTATCATCGAAATTGGTATTTTTCCCGATGGAAAGTGGGACTCTCTCATATTTCTAAACAAACAACCCGTACACCCGGTTACACCCGCGTGAAAAAGGCAAAGTGAAGAAAAAAAAAATGCCCATCGACCGACTTCGGATACTCGCAGCTGGTTCGCAAAACTCCAGCATACTGAGGAATATAGATCCGGAAACGGGCAAGATCCAAAGAGAGACGAATAATATCTGTATAAAGGGGCGTCTCGTCGCACCCCAACAATAGCGGCCTTACAGCGAAAAGTAGCGTTTTTACCACGTGCCGCAGGAGGGGGGATACATAGGGACTCGGCCAATAACGCACACGGACGAGCAAACATCAGACAAAATTTGTCCGACGTGTAGGTATCGCGTATACATATATGGGAGCACGTACGGGTTTTGTGGCACCGCCATGCACCAGAGTAGCCGTCGCAACACTCCTTAATAAGGAACCAGACCATTGCAAACGGGTCCCCGAGCAAATATCCGTTCGCTCCCTGATCTCTCTCTCTCTCTCTCTCCTTTCCCCTTAACGCCTCCCATGTGTACCTTTTATATATTTATATACACACATAAAGAGCGCACACATTGCAGAAGCGGCACAGGGATGCTTTTGTGCGCTCGAAGCACCTGGCACGCGCCGACTCCTGAGACGTCTTTATGCCGCTTGGCATACGGAAGGAGAGAGGGTCAGCCTCTCTCGCTTCTTCCTCTTTTTCCGTCTCTCCTGCTCCTTTCCTTTCTTTGCCTTCGTCCCTTCTTCCCCCCCCCCTCTCTCTCTCTCTCTCTTGATCTCGCCTTTCGAGTCCAACACGTGCGAAGACGCGCACAATCGCATATACATCCCGGCTTTTATGGGCTCGCTCTCCGCACGCTCGTTTATCTTTTTCAATTATGTCACCGACTAACTAGGCACCTATATGCACCATATATTATTATTTACTCACCGGAAAACTCGGACCTCCCCTCCCTCTCTCTCTTGATGGTTGGTCTCCACACGTGTGTCCGTGCATACCTTCCATTCTTCACCTTCCGCCCTCTCCTTCCTCCACCGGCTGCTCCTTTCTTGGGCGTTTTTCTACGGGCACCGCTCTCTGCAGGGGCTGCTGCGATAAAATTTACTACGCCTGCCCCCCCCCCCC
>NW_019379807.1:236886-255188 GCF_000648655.2 Copidosoma floridanum | reverse complement strand
TAATTTTCTTACGCAAGATTTAAAAAGCATTAGCTTTTTTCCGCCTAAAATTTTTTATGTAAAATGGTTTATCTTAGATTTAATTTTAAAAAGAAATTGGATATTAACTTGTATACAATACATTGTGACGAAATAATTTAGTATAGAAGGATTGTTTTATTTAATACAAAGAATTTAAAAATAAACACGTGTACTGATTTGTTTACCTGTTACGTTGACTTTTCGATTTTTTTCTATTTTCCCAAATCGGTTTTCAGCACGACAGAAATAATTACCGCTATCATCTTCCGCTGGATATCTTATAATTAATTTTTGATCATTTAATACAAGGCTCAATCGATCATCCGAAAGATTCAAAAGTGTATCATCCTTGTATCATGTTATGTTTGGTCTTGGCTATCCTCCGACAAAACGAAACAAAATAAATGAATAATATTTCGAGCATCTGTTGTTAATACGATTGCATTAGTAGAATTCATATTATCTCTTATGAAATAAATCTCCTTCCACACTTCAAAGATAAACATGATTTAACTGGGAGTTATCATAATATAATTATCAAAAATTGTCATTTGTTAATATAAAATAAAAATAAAAACAATGATAATAATTGTTTTTATTATTATTTAAATTTCAATCATTTATACTGATATAATTTTTGTAAATATAATGTGTAAAGATACACCTTTAGGTAATATTTAAAATTTAATTACATTAAAAATTGACATGGTAACTTATAATTTTGGTTGACTTTGTATCAGACATAACACTACAGTGATAGTCTTTCTTATCTGATTGATTTATGTTATAGATCACAAGTTCTTTACGAATAGTTAATTTAGTGATCTTTAAAGTAACATGCTCTTTTGCTGAAATCCAAATAAAATAGTATTAATTGTATGGTCAAGCAGAACATTTTGCGAAAACTTAATTTTTCAAAGAGAAGGTAATTTGAAACTTACCAGAATTAGTTATCTTTTGGAAGTGGTCATCTAACCAAGTTACAGATTGATGGTCATGTTTAACAGCAGCACAGATAAGTGTAATATTTTCACCATTTTGTGCTTTTTCTGGACCTATAATTTCGTAAGGCGCATCGTCGACTTCATCTGGAAAATGAGATGTGAAAAAATAATCTGGAAAATTTTCTTTAAAATAAAAATAGACCCCAGAACGTTGAAAAACTCTGCTTACCGGTAATTTGAATATTGTATTCCTCTGAGTCGCAATCGTAGGCATGGCAAGCCTTGCAAATAATTTTTCCCATCTACTCCATGCTAACTTTTAACTCTAAATACGTCCTATTCCTACTCTGTTTACCCTTGAAATGTGAAATTAGTTTTAAATTGACAGAAATTTTCTTTTTTTAATTTTTTCATGTACTTATACATATGTATATATATCTAAACAAAGAAAACCTCCACTTCCACTTTTTTACAATTATACATAGAATAATACATAGAATAATCTGGGCACATTGTGTAAAACCATGATATATTAGGCGCAGGATGGCCAGTGGCTTGACAAGCAAACGTTGCACTTTCGTTAAGACTGTAAAAGGACTTGAGTTCTGCTTGATTAAATGTAACACGAGGCTTTTCTGCAAACGCAAAAAAATTTGTTATTTATATAAAGAATGGGCTTTGTAAGTATAATTTTTCTCCATTAAAGGGTATAGCAGTAAGAATTTTAATAAAATTACCGTAAACTTTTACTAAAACATTCAAGAGCTTTTTTTTATTGGTATTGTTTGCTCGGAAAGTATGAATCCTCCCATCTTTTAACTGAATATTAGATATCATTAAATTTTTTTCTGTATACTTCGGATATTGTCGTTTAAATTGAGGCAAACGGAAATTTTTTCCAAAAACAATTTCGGTACCATTTGATGTAAGCTTAAAAAATTTAATCTTTAATACTAAAAGTTTTCATGAATAATTAATTTTTGGATTACATTTATAACTGTATGAAAGTGCAACTATTACCACCAGATAGTTGGTGGTGGATAAGCATCAATGTTAACTGTAAGCAACACCACATGACCAACGCTATAAGCTATTATGTCTCTGTTATTAGATGTTAGGGAAATATGAGAATTTTGTTCTGTGACAAGGAATACGTGTAACAAACTTAAGTTTTTGCTTTCATATTTATAAAAAATTTAAAATTTAGTGATTCATAAAACGTACCGTGTACTTCTATAAATATGTTTGTACTACGTTGTTCATCAAACAAAGATCTTACTTGGCAATTCTAATTACCCTCGTCCGCGTAAGTCACACTTCGTATGATAAGTTTGGATGTTACGGAATCGACGTTATCATTTTCTGCCACTTGCATCTGGTCTAAAATTAATGTGGAGGACTAATCCTTACACTTATTAAATTGTTTTCAGAAGCATTTAAATATGATATAATATACACACTCTTAATTACTGTATGAATGGCTGTCAGAATCGTGCATACACAAGTTAAAATTCTCTTACCGAGTTTTGTGGAGTTTTCCAGGAGATAATGTTAGAACTTTTTACGTAGATTTTAACTGTATAGGTAACAGTCAATGAAGAGCCTACAAAAACTGTCTGCCGTCCTTTTATTTTTACAGTTGGTTTACTCATGCAACCGTTATAATATAATAGCTTCTGGAAAATGTCATCGTCTTGGTCGTAATATCACCATCATAAGCTTTACAAGTTAAACGAGGAAATCGTTTTTCAGGACTGTTAAAACCTACATTCTGTAGGATGAAACTAATTTTAGGATCGAAAAA
The DNA here is from genome assembly GCF_000648655.2 of Copidosoma floridanum. The sequence goes on along the minus strand of NW_019379807.1, from coordinate 252,419 downwards.
CGCATTCCTGAAAACAATTTCCGGCAATTCCTTATGTATATTATATTATTTGTATTATAATTTTCTAAAAATATACAAGTTTCAAAAAAACGTTAATTTTACAGCATCACTTGTTGTTAGTGTCACGTTGANGGCTTGACAAGCAAACGTTGCACTTTCGTTAAGACTGTAAAAGGACTTGAGTTCTGCTTGATTAAATATAACACGAGGCTTTTCTGCAAACGCAAAAAAATTTGTTATTTATATAAAGAATGTGCTTTGTAAGTATAATGTTTTTCTTTTAAAGGGTATGGCAGTAAGAATTTTAACAAAATTACCGTAAAATTTTACTGAAACATTCAAGAGCTTTATTTCATTGGCATTGTTTGCTCGGAAAGTATAAATTCTCTCATCTTTTAACTGAACATTAGATATCATTAAATTACTCTCTGGATACTTCGGATATTGTCGTTTAAATTGAGGCAAACGGAAATTTTTTCCAAAAACAATTTCAGTACCATTTGATGTGAGCTTAAAAAATTTAATCTTTAATACTGAAAGTTTTCATGAATAATTAATTTTTGGATTACATTTATAACTGTATGAAAGTGCAACTATTACCACAAGATAGTTGGTTGCGGATAAGCATTAATGTTAACTGTAAGAAACACCTTAAGACTAATGCTATAAGCTCTTAAGTCTCTGTTATTAGATGTTAGGGAAATATAAGAATTTGGATCTGTAACAAGAGATAAGTTCAACAAACTTAAGTTTTTGCTTCTATATTTATAAAAAATCTTAAAATTTAGTGATTCATAAAACTTACCGTGTACTTCTATAAATATGTTCGTACTACGATGTTCCTTAAACGAAGATCTTACTTAGCAAGTGTAATTACCCTCGTCAGCATAAGTAACATTTCGTATGATAAGTTTGGATGTTACGGAATCGACGTTATTATTTTCGGCCACTTGCATCAGGTCTAAAATTAATTTGGAGGACTAATCCTTATACTTATTAAATTGTTTTCAAAAGCATTTAAATATGGTATAATATATACACACTCTTAATAACTGTATGAATGGCTGCAACAATTGTGCATACACAAGTTAAAATTCTCTTACCGAATTTTGTGGAGTTTTCCAGGAGATAATGTTAGAACTTTCTACTTTGATTTTAACTGTACAGGTAACAGTCAATGAAGAGCCTACAAAAACTGTCTGCCGTCCTTCAATTTTTACAGATGGTTTACTCATGCAACCGTTATTATAGCTTCTGGAAAATGTCATCGTCTTGGTCGTAATATCAGCATCATAAGCTTTACAAGTTAAACTGGGAAATCGTTTTTCAGAACTGTTAAAACCTACATTCTGTAGGATGAAACCAATTTTAGGATCAAAAAACGCATTCCTGTAAATAAATTCCTGCAATTTCTTATGTATAGTATGTTATTAATATCAGAATTTTCTATAAATACACAAGTTTGAAAAAAAAGTTAATTTTACAGCATCACTTGTTGTTAGAGTCACGTTGATTTCAGGCGAAGTCGTTCGGCACGGAAAAATCGCAAAGTAAGGGAAACATGCTACAGGAGATAGTAGTATAGGACCGTTTGGTAGGATAAAAGTACTTTCTTTAGCTAAGTAAAAATACACATAAAATACACTGAATTAACTTACATAAATTAAAGTAGCTATGATAGTAAATTAAATTTACTGAGCTTGTAAAATTCAGTTCAAAATATGTTAATATCAAAATTCTTACATTTAACATAAATATACATCCAACTGATACTTGGGTCATTTGCATCCTTACTTATTTTGCGTGCGATTTTCTGATTTAAATGAGCTCCTGATATGTAAACCTGAAACTGTAAATTTACTTGAGATCTCAATTTTTGACATATGCCTATCTAAACACTGTGAAAGTACGTTGCAGTGGACAACAATGGGCAGAACATATATTTTAACGGGTACTGAAGCTTGAACAAATTTTTTTACGCCATAATTTATAATTACAATTTTTGACGTGATTTCATTTTTCATAACTCGGATTTATATATGCATTACCTGTTATTAATAAAATATCATAATTATCAATGTTTGTACATGTAGGTTGCAATGGTGGTAAGCCCCAGCTTTATCCCAACGTTATTGAGTTTAAAATCAGCGAAGAAGAAGACTTGGAAATAAAATGCACAAGTAATGAATATGTGAAGTTCTTTTATCCAGATCCTTATTATCTATGGGGTGTAAGTTAAACAGATTTAGTAAACAGAATGTTTTGATGCAATGTATTTTTTTCTGAAATAAATGCGATTATTTTATATACGTCAATAGATAATGATGTCTGATTATGATATTTACCAAAAAAAAATGAGCAAAAATAAAACGTTTCTGAAAGAGTCAACTCTTATTGAAGACTCTGGTTGGTATGGTTGCGCTAATTTAAATGCGAAAATCGCACGCACAATGAGTAAGGACACAAATGACCCTAGTATCAGTTGGATGTATATTTATGTTAAATGTAAGAATTTTGATATTAACATATTTTTAACTAAACTTTAAAAAAAACACAATTTAATTTACTAGCAAAGCTACTTAAATTTATGTAAGATAATTCAGTTTATTTTATGTGTATTTTTACTCAGCTAAAAATAGTACTTTTATCCAACCAAACTGATATGCACTAATACTACCACCTGTAGCATGTTTACAGATTTAAAATTTTTATTATTATTAATGAATATTGGAAATTGAACAATAAAGTCTTTCGAAATTTCACAGGGATGGAAAACTGATGATGTTTCTAAAAAAATTTATAGAGATGGTATAAATAGATGTCTATATAAAGTAGTTCCAACAACTCATAGCGAACTTTCGTACATTTTGAATAATAAAATTATGAATTTTACTAAAGAAAAAAAAACATACTTATTATAGCATAAATTATGTAAAATATAAAGGTAGTGAATGTTTCCAGTAGTTCTAGCTTTTTCCATGACAATCAATAAATCGCATGGTCAAAGTTTTGATAAATTAGAATTTTATTACAAAAGACCTTTGTTTTCTTATGGTCAACTATACGTATTGTAAAAAATTGAATACTTTTATTTTTTCTGCAAAATACCATATCGCTGCTATATCATACTTTCCAATAACATTTTTATCTCTAAATACTTTAACTCTACATATTAGTTGTATTTATGATATAATAAAATATTGTGATATGAAACTATTATTGTATATATATTTTAAGCATAAATTCTCTCATCTTTTAACTGAACATTAGATATCATTAAATTACTCTCTGGATACTTCGGATATTGTCGTTTAAATTGAGGCAAACGGAAATTTTTTCCAAAAACAATTTCAGTACCATTTGATGTGAGCTTAAAAAATTTAATCTTTAATACTGAAAGTTTTCATGAATNAAGATTCATAGCAAAATATTTAAATCGATTCCACAAATATCTTTCGCTAAAGCACTTTTAATCCACGAGTTCAAGCACAGCAAACTGCAAAAGGTTTGACACCTTAAGGTGGTTCTTTCATGAAATGATTATGAACCGAATAGTATTAAATCTTACTAAGCATTTTTTACTGAAAGTTGTAGCCTAGCTATTTATTTACTAAACATAATTAAGTAAACAACTGACACAATATAGCTTTTGCAATTCCAAGCATACTGCTATCTCGAAAAATATGTGTTCACAGACATAATCAAAAGATATTAAAAAAATCACAGGCAAACATTTTCGTTTTATTTCTTGAAAGCATATAGGCAAGCATCTACTGCTGGTATTTTGAGGTTACCAGCGAATTTAAGGTAATCATTCTTACGAACTTTTATATCGTATATTATGATCTAAAGTTTTGAACCAGTACTTAATTTGCCTCAATAAAAAATATTAACAAATAATGTTTTAAAAATTATGCAGCAGTATTACATATCAACTCGACAGTCACACCTTTGACTCGGGAGTCATAAAAGAACCAGCTTAACGAGGTTGTCCTGTTAGTGATTATTAGCGAAGCTTCCAAAATAATGCGTTTATCTGGAACTGATGACGAGAGTATACTTAAAATATCATGAGTCATTCTTCCTTAAGATAAATATAAATTTTCGTGGTCCCACCACCAATCTACTACATTGATTTCCGCTGTAGCTCTTAGTGCTTCGTAATAGTTTTGAAGTTCATTTTGCCAGGATCAGCCACTTGTTTGAGTACTTAAAAAAGTATTGCTAAAATGTAAGAACTTCTCTTCAATGTCGACGGAATCGTTTTCTCTACTTGAAAAGTTCACAAAATTTGATTCACAATACTTAAATTTGAATAGAGCTTCGAATTTGTCTACACTTGTTTGTTTTGGATTTTTTTCCCAATCAATCGCATCAAATCCTTTTACTATATGCCTTGGATTTGGGATCAAACATCGGCAGTAGATCAGTCTTCGTGAAATGTGTGTGTGTGTGTGTGCGCGCGCGTGCGTGAGTGTGTGTGTAATTTTCTCAATAGTACTTTAGCCAACAACCAAGACAAGACCAATACAAGACAAGAGTGCATTTACCAAGATATTGCCCATTTTCGAGAGTTTTCAAGATCAATACAAGAGTGATGCTCATCTTGGTCTTGTTTTGGTCTTGTGAACCCCTACTCCGAAGATCAAATCTCTCGAAATCGAATATAACAAGTGACCGTGAATGTTGGACAATACTTGTGCTCCCTTGCGACTATAGTGGTGGGTGAAAGGATGTGCTCTGTGGAGAGTACGGAAGCGCCTATGCGCCACACACGACCTCTCGTGAGTTGGTGGCTTACTAAACAAGTATCTCCCAGCCACCCGTGAGTGAGCGAATAAATAATGTTTCCTCAAAATTTTGTCCGAATGCCTTGGCAAATCCAACGTTAAAATAATTTGTTTTTCCTTTCGTATCTTTTCGTAATCTTTCTACAGTAGTGCATATCTATTTCAATGATGCAACTTTATAACTAAAGCTTTATTTATAAAATACTAAGTAGGGTTAGATTTTACATTGCCGTGGTGGACTGGAGGACTTTTTTAAAAGCACCTTCTGCACATTGCTTCACAAAGCAGGTAAATATATCTATTTTGGCTAAATTCATAAATAATATCAAACTTTCATCCGTGTTTTTAAATTATTTTCTATTAGATGACATTAAACGAGCATTACTTGTCTAAAATTAGGAAATATTTGTTGAAAGAGTATTCCTACAAATCGATTTTGAAACGGATGAAAGAAAAGCATGGGATTATGATTTCCCTTAGAAATTTGTCAAGAATACTTAAGAAGAACAATTTAAGAAGAAAAAACGTGGAAGAAAGTAGTGTAGATAAAATAGCAATAGCAACAATTATTGAGTTGGAAGGCAGTGGAAGTATCCTAGGGTATAGAGCAATGTGTCAAAGACTGAACAAAATGTACTCCCTTAGGATACATATGTTTCGAGGTACTATTAAAAATTCTGTTGTCCTTGACTTCAAGTGCAAGAAATTCACCTTTAAAAACTATTTTCATTTTTCTTTTGGATGCCATTTCAACCTGCGGAATACTTTAAAAACTATGACATTAAATACTACTCTATTTATGAATTTAGCCAAAATAGATACATTTACCTGCTTTGTAAAGCAATGTGCAAAAGGTGCTTTTAAAAAAGTCCTCTAGTCCACCAAAGCAATATAAAATCCAACCCTACTTAGTATTTTAAAAATAAAGCTTTAGTTATAAAGTTGCATCATTGAAATAGATATGCACTACTGTAGGAAGATTACGAAAGGAAAAACAAACTATTTAAACGTTGGATTTGCCAAGGCATTCGGACAAAATTTTGAGGAAATATTATTTACTCACTCACGGGTGGCTGGGAGATTTTTGTTTAGTAAGCCACCAACTCACGAGAGGTGGTATATGGCGCATAGGCGCTTCCGTAGGAGAGAGTGGAGAGTGATTCTCACCATACCGTGAAAGCAGGGGGTGAGAGGGTATTCCGTAACGTCTGCACCACATCACGCGGCTCCAGCCGACTCCAACAGACAATACGATATGCCAAGCCACTGCAGGAAAACTTGGATTCAAGTAAGTGCTGCATGATTTGGAGTAACGTTGATTGCCAATCGAAATACGTAGCAAGTTGCAAATAATACCACTACTACAACAACTAGCATATGTACTGAGTACCCCTGTAATTGGACAATTACAACAGCTGCCGTTTTTTGATTACTGCTATGACTAATTGTACTTATGCGAATAGTCCCGCAGAAGATACCATATGCCAAGCCGCTGCAGAAATATCAGCTGTATTAAATGATTCCACGATAAGTATTTATGCTGAGCATCCTAACATATACATTATAGCAAATACTACTACTACTGCTGCTACTACACCACGAATTTTTTTATTATCATTACAACCGTCATCAAATCTACTCGTAAAGCTTCTCGTGCCGAAAATACGGTACGCCAATACGCTGCAGAAATATCAGAAGCTGTATTAGATGATTCCACAATAAGTATTTATGCTAATCACCCTAGCACATACTGCAGAATTATCCGGTGTACATAATGCACTATGTTACTATTAAATAGTGTCCAGTAAGCTCCCCGGGTCATCTGGTGATTGGCGCTCGTGTTATAGATTAATATTTTATTACCAACCAGAGTGTCCAGTAAGTGACCCGAGTCATCTGGTGATTGGCACTTATGTTATTGTTTAACGATTTAGTAGTTATAACGCCACCAGTTAGCGCCCTGGGTCATCTGGTGATGGGAGCTCGTGTTATAGATTAATACTTTATTACCAACCAGAGTGTCCAGTATATTGTACACTAATAAACTGAAAATATTATCTAAGGGGTTTACAAGGGGTGGACATGAAATTCTACACGCAGAATCCACTGAAAAAACTTTATGAATCTCTCTGTAGTTGAGAATACTGATATCATCGGACATGCATACACTAAATTTTCGTCCTTTTTTGAGCTGCTTCAATATATCGTGTACTATTATGTAAAAATTATTGTTCCACATGCGAATACTCGCTTCTTGTCCATTGCTGGTTATATAAAATAAATATATTACTTCATAGTCGTCACCCATGTCTAATTTAGCCCCACGAAAAGATATAAATATTTTGCTACTATTTTCACATGTTAATAAAAAATTTAATGCAAGTTGCATAGTTATATTCAAGTATTCGTTGTCAGCATAGTTTTTTTTAGGAAAAATGAATCAGGAGCGCTAGGTGAGTTTTACTGATGGGTTTATTACAATAAGTATATAACGACAAAGAGAACGTCTCCGTGGGACGGTAGACTGTCGACTGACTTAGTTGCCCGCGCAGCGGCGCATACTAGGACGGTACGCAATATATACGAGTCATTCATGCAAACTGAACTTTAGATATAAGTAACACACACAAAGCATGATTGCGCGCTAGTAACGTTGTACAATATCCAACAGTTTTTGCTACTGTTTACTTTCTCAATAAACTTTTAAGTCTCCAGTACTCTTCGAACAACTTGCCTACTGCTGTAATATAATAAAATTAATGAAACCGTTACTCAACAATAATATTATAGCTGGCATGTTTCAGAGATATATTTTTTTTAAAAGACACTCTCACCTTATTTGAAAATTTATAATGCAAAGTAAATAAAAGTGTTATTTTAACTTAATTTATTAGTTTTTGTTAGCTGAAGATGATTTGGCAAGTGTTACCTAGTCATACGTTTTATTCACAATATTTTTAGAATTAAATTTAAGTCACACATGTCATTTTCCCTACTGAGAGTGCCAAACAAGATCAGTTTTAAGTATGAGGTCATTCGCGCTCTTTTGTTGCGCATAGCGTTACAATTTGCTGCTTATTGCATTTTTTGTGAATCTGCCTTTACTCACCTGCAACTACCTTCCATATAGAGATAATATTATCTCTATGCTACCTTCACCAGTAGGGAAGATGTCACATGCCTATAGGGCTAACTATGCAATGTAAGCGCTTAGGTATTTAATGTTATATTTAATAACTTGTCAATGGGACAAAACTACTATGTGACACAAAGAAGCAATATGCACACTGCGGTACGAATAACGTAGGTGTGTGTGGATGGGTTTGAAATTCATATAAGTTTATTATTATTATTAATTTACAAATGTATTTAGACTAATAGTTTAAAAATCTATGCAACATCATTTGTATTAGAATACATACCACTCAAATGTTCCGTATCCATTATACATAAGCTATTCCTTTATAATAATAACTCGAGTGGAAATAGTTTCTGAGCTAGCTACATTGCAACTGTCTGCGTCTCACTAAAACAAACTGTGCTAAACTGAGCCAAACTCAGGCCGATTCGAACATCTGGCACAGTTTTGCTCACTATGGCACAGTCTATTGCAGAACAGTGCAGTTTGACTCAGTGTCGCTTAGATTACAGTATCGAATAATAAAACACAAACTTAAACTTTATTATTTTAGTTTTTATATACGCAGCCTATAGTATACAACTTAGTTTGGTGCAATAAAGATCAGTTCGACTTTCATAGGTTCAGTCTGGATTAATTCGTCCAATTTGTATAGACTGTGCATGTATATCAAGTGAAACAAAGGATAACATTTTTACTATACGATTCCACGAAATGCGTTAAGGCGTTATTGTAATTAGTCATATATGTGTAAACTTTAATAAGTTTGTACAATGAATAAATATATAATAATACTTTTATAACATATTACTGCTTATTTTTCTTGAACACTGAAATACAACAAGATGATAAAAACACTCTAGAAATATGTATTATGCACTATATAATCAAAGTTAGCTATACAGAGATAAACTGAGTACAAATGTGCCAAAATGAGCAAAAATGAGCTAAACTGAGCCAATCTGATTCTAACTAATCGTAATTGGTTTTTAACGATACTTGTTGGAGCTATGTTACTTTTAGGTTGGAGCTATATTAACTTTTAATTAGGCGAGACAACAAAATTCCAGTCGAAGTGACATAGCTTTCAGGCGAAATGTCACGAGAAAAGATTTACAAGCTACGATAGCTTAAACAAAATTCCTAATCAATCGAAACGTCACAACTTTAGTTGTGAATCGTTTGAACAAGATTTTTGATTAGTCAAAATGTCGTGAATATTAGTCAAACTGACATTGATTTTAGGCAATATGTTAAAAACTATGCGATACGCCATGCATTAGCTGATTTGACAACTAGGTGAAGTATCAACACTCCGTTGGTAGTTACCATTTATATTAACATACATGTGATGCTTAGCTGAAAATTATATTAACTGTACTGGAAAACAAAAGGTTGTAAAGCTATTAACAATGTTATCATAGAATGCAAAATTACGTTTTATAAAAACTTTTATTAAATTGAAAAAAGTACAAAAATAAAAAAGTGGTTTTCTCGCTAACATTTTAATTCAAGATTTCTGTTGCACGTAAAAAATTTTTGTATTTTCATGTGGCTAACAAAATAATTTTGTCTTTAAGTCATTAATTTTTGTATTAACTTATTTTCGTTTGATTCATTGATAAATCCAATACTAATTCACTCCGCACACACTAAAAGTATTTTATTACAATAAGTGGACACACAGGTTCGAGCAAACCTAATATTTAAGTGTTATCTTTATTGTGCTCGAAGCAGACCAGCATGGCTACATCCGCCATCTGTGGCAGCAACGTTGACGACGAATTGGTCACTTCTACCCACTGACCTCGTCACCGCTCGGGCCTATTCTGCCACAAAATATCGATTCAAAATAAATCTGTCTTTGCTAGCAGGGCACGTATACATCTCAACGACAAACTAGTCATGCTTCTTCTAATGGCGCAGCATACTGTGCTTCAGGGTAAAGCGTCCCACGCATCAGTCGCAAAAGTAGGGGCGCTCGCCCGTATGCCGTATGGGTCCCTATGTGACGGTGCAGATCCGCGGTCGATGATAATCGCCGCATGTAGATGGTGCACACGACCTGTGAAAATCGACATCCCGCTGATCAGCAGACCAGGTGGCGCTCTTTGCGTCGTTTTTTTTTGGTGGAAGCAGTGAATGTATTTTTCGCTGAACTGCTGTTGCTCCCGTTATTATGGTTGGCGAGTTCGTTGCTGGTAGCAGTTCTGCCAACACAGGATGCGCTGGGGCAGCTTGGCCACCCACACGAGACCAGCCTCAGTGGCCTGATCTTCGTTGCCTTCGCTAGTGCCGTTCTCCCTCTTGCAACCGAACGCATGGATTTNCTTTGCCATAATATGATTATATATACTTACGCACGTTACTGCTGATGCTGTTGTCGTTCGGCAAAACCAGATCTTCGCTGCGGCAAATCTGGTCACTTGTCCAACTTGTATTTTTATAAGTGCACTTCACTTTACGTAACTTGTCAAACAATCAAAAACATACGCGCATACGAGTACTTACTGAGTGAATCTCGACTCACTCTTGCTCCAAAAAGCCGCTCAACCGATGCAAAAATGTTCGAAATGTTGATCGACGGCCCACAATTGTCACTGAACCAAGTCAATACCAAACTACGAACTATCTCAGCAGAGATTGTTGTTGCTTTATACCTCATATGGCTCGATCTTTAAAGATCATCCTTAAGTAGAATGGCTTCGCTGATCGCATGCAGTTTGTTTGCATCTTTTTCGTAGATCACGAAATGTCTCGGCGGTGTTCTTTTTTTCGACCTTGACGGCGTTACTGTCGACCTTCCGTTGCTGCGCGAGGACCTCGAATTCGGCATTCTTTGAGGTGATAGGATTTCTTTTCGGGACGCCCTGGCTATCTGGCACCTGCTGCTGGGTGAAAAAGGGAAGAAAAATAGTAATTAGTAATCAGTAAGACTCAAGTACCAATGTGTTTCTAAAAAAATAGTTTTTTTCGGTCAGATGTATTGTTTTTTAAATTGTCCAGATACTAGCTACTTAGTAATATAATAAAAGAAATGATTACATGCATTCGATCGAAGAATATTTTGTTATCATTATTACATCAATTTGTTTCTAATGAAAAATATAAAAATTATATGTGTATTGATACTTTTAATATTTATTTCCAAACACCCTCAATCAATCGACTTAAAATGTATATGGTATATGAAAAAGCGTTGGCGATCGCCAAAATATATATAGCGCACCTCTGTCTGACGGGCACCAGCGAGGTACGACTGGCACATCTGTTGCGAAGCCGGCTGCTCCAAATTCTACAACGTCAAGTACTGCAGGTGTTGCTTTTTAACGTGTCGCTTCATGCTGCTGCGTAACGTGAACCCTTGACCACAGTGTTCGCACTTGAACGACCGCTCGTTACGGTAACGTCGCTGTTTTCGCTTCTGCACCACTAGGCCACCCTCACAGGTATGTAAGCCGAGAACAGGCTCCCTGCAAAGGGGTCCTTCGATCGTCATGTCCAATGCGTTACCGGCAAACAACTGGTGGTAGTGGTGTGAGTTAAAGAGCCTACCAAATGGCTGCATGAGGCAACTGGCGCTTGGAAAACCAGTGGAAACCCTTGGGTTGAGGCTCTCGAGCGTGGTTGGGTGGACCGTCATATGGTTTGCCTCCACGTACGCCCGGGCAAGCAGCATATTTCGCTGTTGTTGCTTCCGGGAGTTGTAAATATTGTCCTCTTGACGATGCTTCGTATTACTGGTGGTGGTATTGTTGTTATCTTCGATTTCAACGCTAGCCTTGTGGCTGCAATTTTCCTGCCACTTGGTCGCGTTTGAGGAGCTCTTTTTGCTGAGATCAAAGACGGTGAGGTCTACCGTAAGGTCTAGGGGCTCGACGGAGCCATCATCAGACAACGGAGAGCTCCCAGAGTCGCGTTCGACTAAAAGTAAGGAATCCGTAGCGTACGAGTTGTTAAAATCATCGTCGTTTGGTTGATCACTCTGGTGCTGCAGCAGCTCGTTAATTCTGTTGGTATGATTAAAGTGCCGCTGTATACCTGGTGGCCTCTGAAAGTCGTCATGTGGCAGATACTTGGCAAGAGGTACCCCCGTCACCAGCACCGGCTGTTGGATCTGCTGTGACTGATCGTAAACGTCACTTTGGTACTCCAGGACCTTGAGTATCTCGTACCAGGAATCGTTGTCTGCCACACGAGGCGATTGAGACGATGCAGTCATCGAGTCGACCTGGTTGTTAGCTGAGTCCTCGCTCGGACAGTAGATGAGTACACTGTTGACCTCGTGGCTCCTTTTACCGTGCACGTTCCTCACGTGCCTCTCGCAGTTGCTCTTTGTCGTAAAAAGGTAGTTACAGATCGAGCACTGATATGGTCTCGGCCCGTTGTGCGATCTCATGTGTTCCTTCAAGGCGTTCTTGGTGACGCAGTTGTGCTTGCATATGTTGCACGGGAAAGGCTTGCCGGGTATCGTGTTGACATGAATTCGATTGTGGCCCTTAAGGGCCCGCGAATTCGTGAACGCACGAGTGCACAGCCGGCAGGAATATTCACCCTTGAGCTTCATCTCGCGAATTTCGGAGGCAATCGCGTTCTGGTCATCCTCTTCCCTGTTGCTGGATTGGGAAGTGCTCGACGAGCCCCAAGCCTCAGACGATCCTTGCTGACCCACTGGACAATTGTCGGGCGTTGCAGCTTTTGTGCGCAACTGCAGCGTATTCGAGGTGTGCCCCGTCACGTTCATCGGTATGTTCCGGATGTCAGCCAGGTGTCCTTGGTGATTGTCGTGGTTGTTGCTCTCGACGATGCTGTCCGATCTCGTAGCCACATTCGAGGACGTTCCCTGCAGACCTAGCATGGCGAAAAAGTGCTCCTTTCCTGTACCAGTCAGATCACTGTAGGTGTTGTTGTCGTGAGTGGTGGCAGTGGCTGCAGTTCCACAGTTAATCTCGTGACCGTCGAGCGCCGACTGTCAGGAAAAAACCCCTAGGACACTTAGAGCAAAGGTAACTGGTGATCGCGCCGGAGACCGGCTGGTGAAGCATCCTCTCGCATTCGTATTGCGCTATCAAGGAAAATTTTTTCGATGTAATGTCCAGGTGGACGAGGTCACCGAAGCCCATGACCGCGTTGCACGTCAGAGAAGCACCAAGCCCGTTGTTGTGGGAGTGCAGGTTGCCTCCATTGCTACTCGGTACCTTGTCTCGCTTCTTCTCCTCCGCGTCGACCTTCATGGGATCCTCACGTTGACCTCGTTTCTTTGGGTTGTTGTCACTGTCGTTGAAGCGCTTGCGTTTGTCGAGCCGTTTCTTGGTCTCGTTGTATGCGTTTCTTGGTCTGGCTATTGTTGCAGTTAGCGATCGGCAACCTGTTTAAATTTGAAACGTATATAATATGTAACTCTCGACATGTATATAAACCAATATATCTTGACGAAAAGAGACGCGTGTTTGATGATATGATTTGTAGCTGTATCTCTTACGAGAAGCTAATACACGGCAACCTCGAAGTTTTTCGACGGAAAGTCGCGGAGAGAAGGAAGAAAGAAAAAAGAGAGCGATACTGCATATCGTACAGTTAACCTTTATACATTATTTTTGTGTATAATGAGCCCATGGATCTTTTTTTTTCGGCAGAGGGTAAAAGCATATTAGTTACTGAGTATAAACGTTACATGCATGCTTACATGTAGAGTAAGGGGGCGGTTAGCGCGACCCTAGCAATTTTTCGCGCAAAAATTGAGATTTAATGATACAAAGAAAAATGCGCACAGGACGAATAGTGTCCTGCATCTATACGGTATTGTCATTACTGAAGCGTTTTTTTCCACCTTACGTCCTTCACCCTGTAATAATCTCTCTCTCTCTCTCTCTCTCTCTCTCTCTCTCTCTCTCTCTCTCTCTCTTCGTGCCATCGGTTCACTGTCTTTTGATATGAATTATGGGGAAGAGAGGATTTCAAACTATTTTTGTTGTTGCGAGGGAGATTTGCGTGAAGAAAAAACCCCTGGATCTTGACCTTTTCTTTCAAATGAGTATCGACGGGAGCGACCAAATTTATTTAAAACTTCCTAAACTTATTTAATATAAAAAATAGAAGAAAAAAACATATTGTGTGGTCGTGATGAGTAAATTTGTTGTGCAACGTAAAATTAACAAAAAAAAATCGCAAAAATCTTGTCAAGTGCAACAAACTAAACGTGTATGAGCTCTGATAAAAAAAGTGCACGACTATCGAAGATTGTAAAAAGTTAACCGAGAAATAGACGTGGTGCGGGGCACGATGGGGGTGAAATAATAGGTAAAGCTTCTTTGCCATAATATGATTATATATACTTACGCACGTTACTGCTGATGCTGTTGTCGTTCGGCAAAACCAGATCTTCGCTGCGGCAAATCTGGTCACTTGTCCAACTTGTATTTTTATAAGTGCACTTCACTTTACGTAACTTGTCAAACAATCAAAAACATACGCGCATACGAGTACTTACTGAGTGAATCTCGACTCACTCTTGCTCCAAAAAGCCGCTCAACCGATGCAAAAATGTTCGAAATGTTGATCGACGGCCCACAATTGTCACTGAACCAAGTCAATACCAAACTACGAACTATCTCAGCAGAGTCATGGAGCGAGCCCTTTAATACGCGTTTTATCACTTATAAAAGAGAAATCCTTAATTATTATTTAAGTGCACACGTAAGTTAGTACGAGTTCTGTTGCTAGTGGCGCTTGCTAATGACGAGATAATGGCTTCTTAATGCAACAATTTTGTGAACTGAATCATTTTAACTCTTACTTGTCCACTTTCTACTTTAGATATCGACTGCGATACGACTACGTATACTTAGGTACCTTGATTATTCTACGTGTTGAATGAACAATTGAAATCGACTTATCGACTGAGGATTCACAATCTTCATGGTATTATTAAAATATGGCCTTCTGATCTTTGATAAAAAGCACTTAATGAATTTGGAAATTTACATAGTCGATGCGTTTAAGTAATAATGTTAAGTAATTAGATAAGTACTTTATGATAAAAGCGTTAACAAGCAAGGAAAGTAGTTAAACGTAAGTTAATATAATTTTTGTGTATATGTTAGCATACCGAAAATTACTCTAAATACGAATAATACCTCGTCATTAGTTTTGACACTTCACAGAAAGCAGTTTTCTTTAGTTTTAGCATTTACTATGACAATCAACAAATCTCATGAGTAAAGTTTTGATAAAGTAGATTTGTACTTAGAAAAGCCTACACGTGTTCTTATCAAAATTTAAAACTAAAGAGGGGATATTTTGACGCTCTGGACAAAAACTACGCTCTTGTCCTTTTGGTAAAATACAAAAATTATGCTTTTCTTTTAATCTGGACAAAAACTTTTTCCATTCCTCAAGTCTGGACGAAGACTATGCCGTTTCTTCTGAGTAAGGGCAAAAACTATGCCCTTTTCTCGTGTCCATACAAAATCAATGCTTTTTTTTTAACTTGAACAAGAACTATATTTGTTTTGCGACCCAGCATAAAATATTATTTTTACTGTTCTAAAACTTTTCGGTTCTAATTTTCATAATATTTGTATTTTTTTTTTATTCAAAATTTT
>NW_019379807.1:211562-226259 GCF_000648655.2 Copidosoma floridanum | reverse complement strand
GTTGATTAATGTGGTAAGGTACATACGGTTGTACACTATAAGAGTACAAAAAAATTTCATACGACTAATAGGTATACAAGCGAATGTTGATATATCTTCAACATTTTATAATAAGGGGCAAATCTAAAGACGCTGGCACTTTTCGAACAAGTACTCGATATTCTTCATACTGGCCCTTTTCTCAATTTCCAAAATGGGGGCCATCCATAAACTACGTAACGCTGTTTCTGGCCTTTTTTGACCCCCCCACCCTCACATAACTTACCGTCATGTTTGGCCTGACCCCCCCCCTCCCTCAGTAAATGTTACGTAACGTTTTATATTAAAAATTTTTTTTTTCAAATAAAAATAAAAATTGAGTTATTAATTAAATTGATTATTAAATAAAACTTTAATTTTAACTCTACATCACATGCACTTTCAAAAGGTGCTACTAGCCACTCGTGTATATCACTGATGACAGGAAAGGAAGCTATATCATCTGTGAAATTATTATTTGTGAGATCAGAAAATTTAATTTCTACGTCTTCTTCTTCGAGCCACTTTATTATTGGCTCAACAGTATCAAGCTCACAAAGTAATTCTGTTTCTCTTTTTGCTAAAATTTTTTTTGCACGTAGCTTTTGATTATTGACTTTTCCATGAATTTCTTTGGTGTGCAAGTTTTTTTGTTTTTTTGAAGCAAAATATAATCCACATGAATCACATGTCCTACCTGAAATAAAAAAAAAATCGTATGATCTAGTGCTGAAAGATTATAATTACACTTGAGAATAATTAAAACTTGCCTTTAATATCATCAACAACTGAAGGGCAGTAATAATCATATGGTACAGAAACACCAGTTGTCATCGAGGGTTTTAAACCAATACTTAATCTGACAAACAAATCAGAGAAGCTATCTTCTTCTTTTGTATCATCCGGGGTTAGGATTTCAAGTCGTTCGATACGATTTTTGCGCAATGGAAATAGAGGAGGCAGAAAACCGTTAGTCATAGGAAGAACATCCCTTAAACTACTTCTCCATTCACCGCAGCAATCTTTTTCATTACATTTTAGGATCTACAATCGATAAAAATTGATGAATATTACGTTTTTTTTTGTTCGGATTGAATTACATTGTGTCAATTCAGACTTAAAAATTGAAAGTTCAAATGCGTGCTAACATTTGCTGATAAATATTTTATTACTTTTAGGAGGATTTTTGACTTGAGCATGAAGTGGTTCTTGCAAAATTAGTACCGAATTCGATACCGTCTCAGTATACTGGGAAAAAGTAGGGTTTTGTTAGGTTCAATGTGCGTTTTTGCACTTTCAAAGAAAAGTTTTAAGCTGCAAAAGACTAATTAAGTTGGGAAAAAAAGCCTAGGTATTGTCATCTCCTCAAAAACATGTTATTCAAAGGCTTTTATTTTATTGCAAATGTTGAACGTTTGAAAAAAATTAAAATAGAATCGCACTCATAAGACCTGCCTTATTTCTCCCCCAATTGACTATATCTATATATCGTGAGAGTCACGTGACCTTTTGGAATCCCACTATACTGAATGCAGATAGCAGAATAATGCATAGGAATACTCTGAAATAAAAAATAATATATTATATGAAATAAAATAATATTATACGTACGTTAATCGCAGAGCCACCCAAATATAATAAATTTAAAAGTTTAAGCCTTAAACTTTGTAGCTCTAAAGCTAGAAATTCATGATTAAAATTTTTAAATATCATAGTGCAAGTACTCAATTTGTACGACGTTTTACATAAAATACAGCCATTAAAGTAAAAATGACAGAACCATCAACATATAAACATACACTAAATAAACCGAACCAAACTGTCAACAAAAATAATAATTAAACATTATACATACGTACATGTTTGCTTGAAAAGTTAAAAAATAAATTAAAAACAAATTACGTAGTTACGTAACTCAATTATCAAAAATAATTATTTTTAATTTTTGATGGGTATACTATTTAAAATTAAGATTTACGGGTTGTATAATAAATTTGAAGAATGTTAATGAATATTAAATTAAAAAAGTATGGATGATTGGATTTTGATTTAATTGATTAGGACTATCTGATAAGTAATACAGTTATCTATACATTTTCTTTTTAAGAGAGAATCACATGAAATTCAATGGTAAAATAGTAATTATTTAAAACCTATGTGTTAAGAATATTCGTAGCCGAATAGTTTTTTTATTTCCTATAATTTTAAAACTCACTCAACGGTTTCACATTATAATAATCATAGAAACCTTGTTTTTTATTACCATTATCAACTGTAGTAGAGTATGTATGAAGCTGAAAATTACGTCATTTATATTTCTTCTAAGAATTAGAACCATTTTTAACTCAAATATGAAGTACATAAAAAAGAGTTGTTAATTGGCGCAATAGATTGTACGACTTATTCTTAGGAAAATGTAGTGACGATCGTTAACAAAATAACAGAATAACAACATCTGAGAAAGTTAGAACGTTTGTCACGTACACGAGTTTTCAAGGAAGCAATAAAAGTTTTTATATCGAAAAAATCGAAAGTAAAGAAAAAAGCTATCGTAAAAGACGGTTACAGCAAAAGTTGAAATGAAATAAGTAACAGAACTTTGACAGGATCACTTTACTTACCGGTTTTGTTAGTGTTGTTTCAAACTACTTGAGAAAATATCAATAAATTTAATAGATTGCATTGAAATAAGGAATTGTACAGCCAAGCACGATTTGATAACAATAAGTTTAAACTGTATCGTTACGTAGTCCACATACATAATATAGGTGCACACCTTTCTCGCAGGCAAAAAAAATTTATTACGTCAATGGAGCACAGCTCACACATGCCCGCGCTTGCTTATGATCAACAAGTACAACTCATTGAAAGCAAAAGAGTTTGCATTAAGAGATAATTGCCAATCATGCGATTTCGAAAGCACGTGCATCATATAATGCAGCAATGTGTCGATTTGTTCTCAAAGCTCGTATTGCTTAACTTGCGTTTACATGCTCCTTTCCCAATTGATTCTTCACTAGATAAGAAAGTTCCTTGCACTCGTAAAAAAAGAGCTTTTACCGTCACATCGGCCGAGTCTTTTTTAATCTGTAAAACCAAGTCACAAGCAAAATGCTGCACGGATTATTCGTTGCGCTTTTAATAGTTTTAAATCTCTCGTTGTGCATTCTCGGTGTGTCTGCATATTTTCAAGGTGACAATGAATTTTGCTCTTCCTAAAGTGATCGGCATCGTGGGTTATCTATGTGATTTTTTAATTTTATAATTTTCTCGTAAGTTGTAGCTCCTCTAGTGTTACAACCACCAGGCATAAATGTGAACAGTAGCGATCTGATCGATTGGTCGCAGCACCCGTGTAAACGCAAGTGCGTTGATGGAGTGTTCCTGACCTGCCATTACCGATTCACCATCGAGCTGTACAGTACAATGAGCAGGGCATGCTACAACTGTCCTTACAACGTGACCGATTGCTCGAGACCCCACTGCATACCTGCTGATGGCAAGGAAAAGGTCGTTATGGTGATCAACCGATTGTTACCCGGTCCTACGATCGAGGCGAGTTTGTTTTCTTGCTAAAGTTAAAAATCACATGGAAGTATGTGATTCTTTTTTTTTCAATGGCTATTTCACAGAAGTTGATTCAACCAAAGCAAAAAGTGTAATAATGTAGAAATCGTCTAATTTAAGTGTTAGGCCAAATTTAAATCTAGTATTAGAGTAGTTGCGTGGTCTTTACAGTGAGAATCTATGCGTATTTAAGTGATCCCGCTTTGAATGGCTTATAATGACTTCAAAAATGGTTTTTTGCCTACTTTGTGGCGTTTTTAGGGATGTTTGGACGTTTATTCCGCACTCGGTGAGTCAAATAGTGTTCGGTGCATAAGCGCCGTCCAATCGGGACTACCCTACGGTCCCTCGGACCTCGGAAGAGCCCCGGTGGCGCTTCTCTGACGAAAACTACTATATTTTCATCAGGGGCGCAAAGTAAGAAATTCCCTCTCGAAGGGCGGGTTTTTGTAGGTTTGTGTCTAAGGTGCGAACGACACCTTTATTTCCGAGGGTACAAAATCGTACTTAGTGCCCATAAAACAGGGGAGTACTTTTCCGCGCGTGGTCGAAAATTTTGCATCCATGGTACACTGAGAGGAAAAAAATGATAAAAATTACTGTGCTAAAATGGTAATCTGGTAGTGTTCGTCTGGAGACTTTTTACTATTTGAACAATGATTTTTAATGTTTAGAACAGTAGTTTTTGTTGTAAGTACAGTCATTTTTACTTTTTGTACAATAGAAATTACTGTCCAGAATATGGTATGAATTAGGTTGGCAAAAGTAAAAAGTCCCTAGGCAGCGAAATGATACCAAATTACTTTTCTAGCACAGTAAATTTTTTTATCATTTTTTCCTCTCAGTGTAAGAAAACTATTAAATATTGTTTTATTTCGTGTCACAAATCAAAAGTTCCAGTGGTAAAAAAAAAGAGTAATAAAAACCGCTGAAAATTGAATATTATGAATATTAATTTGCTAAAAATATCTTACTTTACTTTAAAGTGCTACAACTTTTGATGAGTGGCACTTTTAATGGTACAAATCATCCTTCAATCTATTCACTATGCACCTATGTCAGGTGGCGCCGTCGAGTGAGAGAAATTGCCCCTCGCTAAGATCGCCAGAATGCATGGAGCCTTATAGGAAAATTTTTTAATAAATTTAAAAAAGGTTACTAAGAGTGACTTGATCAAATGAATCAGTGATTTGAGTGTGTATTATGTTAGTGTACAGTAATAAATTTTGTTTGATGTTATTACGTGTACTACAAGATTGGAAAAAATAAAAACATGGATTGCGACTGTGATAAGTTAAAGTATAAGTTTAAGTACTTGTGCTTTACATTTCTGTAATAAAATATTTATAATTAGTAGTCGTGTCTTAGATGCCAAATTTTAATTTTTTGCATAAATTTAGCTACTCGTTACACTGTTGGTTAGTAGTGCTGGATGTTTTGTGAAAAAAAATCAAACGAAATGAATAGCTTAACCAATCAATAACCCTCTACAAATCCTCGGGTCCTGCTTTTGTGGAGAAAACTACAATTTTCTACCTCAAGTGTTAGTTATGATCTTTGGATGTTTGTTGAATTTTCGGTAGGAAAAAATGGAGTTCATACCTGCTACTCATCATGCATTTAACGACTAACAGCTCTGTTCTTGACGCAAGGGTAAACGAGGAAATTGCATTTTTTTTAGTGGTTAGCTTTTAACGTTTATCTAAGAAATTCAGTTCCTCGAATTGTTGTAATAAATATATTTTTTTTCATCAATGTTGGACTCAAAAACTACTGAATTCCGCTTTTATAAATGTCTAAACTCATGAATATTGATTTAAAAAGTGGTTTGAAAGTTCAGCTGCCAATGCTGGTATTACTGCGAGCCTGTATGTATTATTGTGGTCAATTTTAATGCTAGATCAACGGCGGCGGCGTATCCGTAATAATACCATCATAGTAAAAAAGGTTACGTGTGTACCAGTTATTGCAGACATGATTCTTTGTTATATAAATGTAAAGTTCTAAAACTAAAATTCAACGAATTAGATAGTCTATAACTGAATTTAATGATTTTAAGTGTTTACTCACCATAACTCATCAGTTCAATTAAAATATACGCATTATTCGAGAGTATCACGATAACTGGAGCAACCGCAATAATACCCTCGTTTACCCCTACTTACAACCAGTGAATGACTATGGTTCTCGATCTTTTTTCCGGGAACATAATCACCAGACTTACCGATTTTGATTGCAGGTTTAAGTTTAAGTTAGTTTATTGGCTTTGTATTTTCTTACATATGCCAGTTGATTGCAGGTAGCTTTCATTTTACTTTGACGCTATCTAGCGTATCCTACTGAACTAAAGCGCAAATCTATCGTTATTTGCAAAACTTTGAGCTTGTTCATTGCTATTATTATTAATTTTTCGAGAAAAAACCGTACGATTAAACTATCTAGGAAGTGTGAAAAATCAGTAGGTACGCAAAATTTCAGTGAAATCAGTTGAGTAGTTTTCGCGGTTAGCAATTAAAACGGATATTGGGACTTTGGTTTATATATTAGTGAGATAAGAAGTGGGATGAGATAAAATGGGATTTTATAATAACACTTTTTTGTGGTCTTATCTCGAACGAGAAACAAATTTGTTTCCTAAATTTACAACCACTTGTTTTGTTTTTATCTTAATGCACGTCATCAGGTTTGTAAAGGCGATCGCATCATAGTAGACGTTACCAATGAAATGCCAACCGACACCACGTCCATACACTGGCACGGAATACATCAAAAGGGCACTCCCTTCATGGACGGCGTACCGTACGTTACTCAGTGTCCCATTTTACCTGGACAGACATTCAGCTACAACTTTGTTGTCGACAAACCTGGCACTTACCTCTACCACTCTCATAGCGGTGAGTTTTTCACTTATAAGTCTATGTGTACTTGTTAACGTGAAACAAAAAACCTTTTACGAAGTTTGTGAACGGTGTGATAAGCATTTTAGGTGATCAAAGAGCAGACGGTCTCTTTGGTGGTCTCGTGGTTCGCGAGTCCCGTGAGACCGAGCCAGCAAGCCGATTGTACGATGTGGATGAGCACATGATCGTAGTTAATGATTGGACGAGCACCTCCGGCTCTGAAGCTTACGTGCTCGAGTACCAGAACAGCCGTGCTCAAGACCCACATACCATCCTCGTCAATGGTTTTGGACGCTTCAATGACAACAGATCAGAGCTACTGCCATTAGCCGTTTTTGAAGTCGAGCAGGTATTTTTTTTTTTTTTTTTTAAGAAATCTCTTTGCCTTTCAATTAGTGTAGCTTTGCTACTTGTACACAGGGTAAAAGATACAGATTTAGAATGGCCAACTTGGTCGTCCAGGACTGTCCGGTTCATCTATCGATTAACAATCACACTATGCTAGCCATAAGTGTCGATGGTGCTGACATTGAACCAATCGAAGGTATATCGTATGTGTTTACATTACTGTAACTTAAAAAATTTGCATTTACAAATTAGATATATATGAATATACCAATATGTATGGGGGGGTGGATAAAATAATGTATGTATTGAGAAAATAATAAGGAGTTAGTTACAACTATTATACATAATGTATTTTCGCAGTTGATTCGATTCGATCGCTTTCTGGTGAGAGGTACGATTTTGTGGTGGAGGCGAATCAAGAAATCGACAACTACTTGATGTACTTCGTAGGTGACATTGTTTGTGAGAGACTCGGTTGCCATCAGGTCGCGGTCTTGCACTACAAGGGCGCGCCAGATTTTAAACTCATGAATGTACCTACAGCCCAGGCAAGATTAAGCACCGGACTGTTCACCACTAACATACGCGTAAAAATCAATTATTATCTCTTTTTTTTAATCAATGAGTTTAGTTCATTATTTTACTTCCAATAAAATTTTTTAGGAACTGAATCCCTATAATCAAGGAATGGAAACACCTGGTTCCTACTGCATTGCTTCGCTTAATTCTGCAGAGCCTGACGATTTGTCGATCTCACGTGACCCCGATCACCAGATCTACATTTCCTATGATTTCTACGAAATGGACAACGATGATTACCATCGAAGAGATCTATACGGCTACTATCAAGGTATTTTTTAGTTCTCATGGTAATGCAATTGAGTACTTGTAAACTCTTTGGTTTTAATTCTCATCATTATAATGTTAATGGGAATATGATACTTAACTCTCTTGAAATTTTCAACAAATTTTAAAATCATTAAAAAATACTTAAAAACGACGTCCCATCGAAAATCGAGATTTTTTTCTCGGTCTTTTCTGATAAGATAAGTACCTAAGATGCCGAAACACCACTTATCTGGTTTTTAAAACAAAAAGTCGATTTTTCTGGTAATGTCTGGACCTCTAGGGGCTTACTTTTTTAAGGAAAGCCAACGTCTAGCCAGCTCGTCGGGTAAAAAGTCACTAACGGTTATAAAAATGTCGGTACAGCGAGTTAAATGGTTTATTGGAAAAATATCTTTCCATTAAACTTAATAATATCGGGGGTGTGCTTGAGACAATTGCTGAATCCTGTAAACAGTACCCAGGATGGATGACCGAGTCGTCTCAGGGGAATTTTTCTAGGGGCCCGCACGAAAGACTCGCATACTTGAAGAAAAAGGATGTTAATTACGGGAAAAAACACGAAAAGTTATAGAGATTAGGGATATAGAATACGTAAAAACCGTGCTGGAATCTTAATACAATATACAATATACTCTAGAATTTAGTATGCATTATTTAGTTCCTGTTCAAATGGTTAGCTTATCAAATAATGTTACGGTCAAAATTTCATCATAGTTCATTAATTTCAAATTTCAAATGACTCTAAGAGGTGTACAAGCAATATCAATACATTCATCATCGTATCAATTAGCGCATATATAGATGGCGGCACTTTTATATAACGGCACTCTTTAAAACCATCCATGCCCTTTTCGATACCAAATTAATATACTAAAGAGTTAAAATCAAAATACACATATTTTCTATTTCAATCATTAATTTCACTCACAATTGTAATGAAATGGCTTAGACCCCCACTTTAGGTGCTGTAATGTAGCTGGTAATATTTGAACACTCAATTTACACCAAAGTAAATTCATAAGGAATCTGGTACGATTTTTTTTTTTTTTTTTTAATTGCGCTGTTTTCATAACTTTCATACAACATTTGTTTGACTTCCGAAATAATATTTTTTAAATTTGTTAACAACTTATTTGAAACATTGTGTGCTATTAGATAAGTAACACTTTACGCTCACGCTATGGAATATTGTTCATGCATAATCCTTAGTGGGATTTAATCGCAGCCAAAATTATTAATAAACATAGTCACTATATCCCGTTTCATAGCGTTTTCAATAAGGACACTAACTCTTTTAGTAAATCAACTTCACCGTCAGCGTACTCTTCAACTTAATCGAATAAGCTTTCGGATGCCGCGCTATCCACTGCAAACTCAACACGACCTAATCAAGCCGGGCCAGCTCTGCAATGCCAGCAGTGTACAAAACTGCAACGAACAGCACTGTATCTGCACCCATGTTCTACAAGTCCAGCTGAACTCAGTTGTAGAGCTTGTTATGATCGACAACGGAGGATTTAGCATAAACCATCCGATACACTTACATGGGGTGCACTTTCGCGTAGTTGCCATGGAAAAGCTGGGGGATACGATAAGTGTGGATCGAGTTAAGGAGCTTGATCGCGCGGGAAAAATTTCTAGGAAACTGAAAGGTGCGCCACTCAAGGATACTGTCATCGTTCCTAGTGGTGGATACACCATAATACGATGGGTTGCAGACAATCCGGGTAAGCGTAGCTTGAATTGTTTTTATTTTATCATTATCATTTTTGTCAAGTAATTACATTGATGTAGACTAGATTTGACATAAGAGCTTTTTCTGGATATTCAAGGTTACTGGTTCTTTCACTGTCACTTCGACCCACACTCAAGCAATGGCATGGCATTAGTTTTCAAAGTTGGTGATCACGAGGACTTTCCAAAAACACCAAAGAATTTTCCGAGTTGCCAAGATTTTAAGACATAGAGCTTTGAGAATTTAAATCCCTCAGAAAGTGTATAGCAGTAATATGAATAAATTACTATTTAAGTTACAAGTTACGCTATGTGTGTATGAAAACGAATGTTTTTATTTATTTATTTTTGATCCTCTTTAGCAGGAAATGTTGGCATATTTGCAAGGATAATAAGAAAATACATTTTATATAAGTTGTATAAAATACTGAGTTTTTTTTATCCATTACTAAACAGGCATAAAGAAGATGTGTTGTCATGTGCTTGAAAATACTTTTCATGATATTTTACTGTATAAAATATTTCAATTTTTCGTACGTATACCGTTTATTTTTTTTTTTTTTTTTCATACAGACCCCACTAAATAAAAATTTACGTGTTATCAAATACTACGAAAAGTCAGCAACATCCAAATTCACCCCTACAAAATGTTGTATAAACTACCCTTACGAAATCGAGCTACTGGATAAACCAATAATATAATTACTAACCAAACTAAAAATAGAACCGATGCTGACTATTTTCAAAGCTACTCCCTTAGTTTTTTTACCCAGTAATTATTTGCATACTATTCTGTCAAAAAAGGGAATTGAAATTCGTTAGTCTGCAACCACAAATTACTATTAATTATGTCTGAATTAACCCATCATACAAGATACTTTTGGATTTCGCTCATAACTCTCTTAGCGATTGGCTCATGAAAGGTCAATGAATGATCACTCGTATGCGCAATCTTAACAGTTCTCTCACCTAGATTGTGTTAGGAGTTTCTTGAGCTCCAGGAGTTTATCAATTACTGAGTACTTAGCTGCTGTTTTCAAAATAAGGATAGCGAGGATCCAAAAACAAGGCCGTGCTTAGAATAATAAAATTTGGAATTAGCAAAAATGGAAGAGAAAGGGTAGATATTCTTTTTTTTGAGTAAGCAATGCAATCAAATATTACTGCAGCTCTTCATATTTACTAAAAATACTTAATTAGCAGTTCACGCTCCTCATCACCTCACTCAAGATTGAGAAGTGTTCTTCGTTTCGGAAGAGCCTGATGATGTTACGGACAATTCTGCAGCAGGATATGTCATGTCATGATACATAACAAGTAAATTTGTCTAAATTTAGAGCACATTTGTATATTGTATTTTCGTTTAGGGAAAGTGAAAAAAAATAAGCTAAGTCAAAGACGACAAGATGACATCAATCTAACCAAGGTTCAAATCTGTGTGAAAAAACTGTTTCGACAAGATGCTTATTTAAAACTACAGGCTGAAAAAATAGCAATTGAAAAAATGAAAAAGAAATCAAAAGAATTGAAGTACAAAGTTTAGATTCGGTAAGTCTTACAATAGCGAAGACTGATAATAATCAAGTTATGTGTGAGATTGTATGTCCTGCGTGTGTAGCGTAAAAATAAAATTACTGAAAAAAAATCTTGGGATACAAATACTTAATTTTAGAGAACACATTGATAACCATCTTAATGGTAGTTCCAAGAAAAGAAAGTATTTTCGTAAGTTATCAGATGAATCAAAAAAATAACTAAAAAATCGTGAACCAGCCCTCATGCCAACATCTAATAATATTAATAATGCTATAGAATACCTACCACATCAAAAAATAAAGAATGAACACGATGAAGTTAATCATATATAAATCATTAGAGGGAAATGAAAAAAATTAACAAAAAAAATGTCGAAGAAAATGATGAAGATAGTGAAGAAGACAGAGTAGAACGAACATTAAACATGAAAAAATATTGAACATCATGATATTGCACTGTATTGTTGAACTTTTTTTAATTTTCTTTTTACTATAACTTAATTATATTTATCTTTAACTTGATAAATTATTTTAAAAAAGTATGAATGTGATGTAACAAACTTGTTTGTAGTTAAATTCATGAATCTAAGTAAAAAGGTAACTTCATGATAGTGAAATATATCATTTATGTACCACCTTATGTGTATGCAGTACTTGAAAATTGTATCGTACAAAAATGTATTTGTAACGAAAGATTTAGTCAGAGAACTCCATTAAAAACTGAAACTTTATTGGTTCGTTATCGTAATTGTCATTGATATCTAGAAATACTAAAGAAAACACATACGATTCTGTAAACTCAATTTTGCAGAAATGTTGATAAACATTATAAAAACAACAAATAATAATAATANAACGTCTAATGCAGGTGGATCAAACCTGGATGTTCAGCTGAGAAAAAAGCTCCGAATCGGGCCGTCGCCCTTACGAAGTGCGCAAGCGCGAATTCTCGTGGGAACTAATGTTCCAAAAAAGATTGAACTCGTGAAAATTTTTTAAATATTCACGTCTCACCCTTTTACTGCGCCAATGATGCGTCTATCGTGTCTCGTCTTCTCTTTGCCTTGAAGAACTTGCACGTAAAAAAAAGGTAACAGCCGCGAGGAGGCTAGTAAATACGTGAAGAACAGAACCAAAAAGGCGTCCACAGCGAAAGTCAACCTTAAAAGCCAAAGAAGAGAGCCGAAGATACTGCACGCTTCTTGATGGCAGGTCAAAAAAAAGTAAGTAATAAACAAAATAAAGATTACGGCACCGAGAGAAAAAAATTGCAAACCAATAAAGAAGACGGTGCAACTGGAAAGTAACTTTTCTGTTGTCAAGGTAACGCTTTACGTTCAACCAATAATTAAAAATCTACTGCCCCTCGCCCTTTTTTGAATGTGATCGGCTGATTCGATATCGATACCAGCCTCTCTGTATATTTTTTCGTTAAAGATGAAACAGTGATCTTGGTCATCCGGGTTGCAGGTAACTTTCCGATGTGGGGGACTCTGGTATCGCTAGATGATATTTTGCTAACTGTCTGCTAGGTGTGTCTCGTCTTCCTGGTTCTTATCCACAAGTGTTAGAATTATCCATCGGTTAGTATATAAGGAAGTTCAAGTTTAGTGTGGTAACCCCAAGTAGGTGTCTAAGGTAGGAGCTGTTGGGTATGCCTTACTGACGAGTCCACCAACAGCTCCAGGACGAAATACCTGAGTGGCTGTCCAATATTTTACCCCATGCCCTAAGCCCACATCGGTTAGCCATCCTCAAAGGAGTGATAGGAATATGTACCCATGACTTCCAGTTTAGATCAATATGGCAATAAGTAGCACCATTAGCTGCTGTGCTCGCCATATTTGATCTAAACCGTAAGTAAACACATTGTCCGGTCCGCTCACTCCCTTGAGGCTCACTAACATTATGCTTTTTCACTTAAAGAAATGGCGCTACATTGGCACTCTTGTTTTTGAACACATCAAGTACGACAGGTTTTAGTTGAAACATTAGCCACTTCATTTATTGTTGCACAGGCTCTTCGGTGCTACTATTCGCGTCTCATCTCGGATAATACTGCATCTCATTTGTTATAACCTGATAATTTTGTTCAGGCATTGATTCAAAAAGCCGAAAAGGTGAAAATCATAACTCCAAAGATAAAAGGTGCAAATCATCCTGAAATATTTGTTATTCTGAAATAACTAACAGCTCTAGCACTGTTGCCAGAAACAAGAATTTAGGAAACATTTAATGGTATCAAGGCTGTATGTGACGAGCAGTAGAGGGGTTATTTTCATCAATTTCTGTTGTACTTTCAAAAAGAATGGTTGCAGAAATGTGGAGCTCAATATTTCTCAGTTTTCAACTTGCCCGAGGACCGTAAAAACAATTTTACGGAAGCTTTTCACCATGATTTGAACGATGATGTGACTAAAAGGCCCCACATAAGCAAATTTTTAAGTAAGTAGTGATGGAATTCAAATCACTGTACCTATATTTAAAAATTTTTTATGCATGAAAATCATGTAAATATGTATAGTAGGGTGACTGTTATTTAATATTGTGGATTGTTTTATAACAATACCCTATAAAGTATCTTTTTTATATCCCCAAATGAAAATGTATACCTTAAAAATTTTAAATTCTCGAGTCGATACAAGTACTATCTTTCAACTGTATTACTTGGAGGCGGAAAACATGCGGATGAACTGTAAACAATATGTTACGTAGATTTATAGTTTAAAAATTCAAAAAACACTTACTGAAGCAGTAAAATAAATAACGTATAGCTGAAAATGTTTTTGTCCACATAATTTAATTAGGAAATTCATGTCTTTGGAATCACGTGTGAAGTTGTAAACGTGCGTATTTCTTTGACATAAATTATGTATTTTTTAATGGTGTGAAGAGATGTGATTGGGTAATAATGTGACAAATAAATCCGCAGTAAAAAATAAGAATCACCCTGTTATATAGATATATATCTGTCTATCAATTCCAAACAAAACAGCCCCAAGTGAAAGTAATACTCCAAAAGAATTGAAAAAGAATCGAGTCGCGCGGAAGCGCGACGAGGTAAGTTTGAGAAAACAGATGAAGCCTCAGCAACCGTGCTACTATTTACTTCAGATTTGCATACTTGAATTTTCAAATACTGAAAAATAAGTATTTTTTCTGGTATGCCTTATGTATTTTGGATTAATTAGGTCTATTTTATCCTCGTCCACAACTTTACCAAAAAATATAGGTCAAAAAGTCGTTAGAACTACAAAAACGAGACATGTGTATCTCGAAGTGGTCAAAACAAGATTTTTTCAGGCTCAGTGTCCGAGAAATGGTCTTATCGTTAAGTTAGCTGCAAGCCAAATTTTTCCTGTGTATAGTTGGAATAGGCATATTCTTAAAATCAAGCGGAGCTGCCAACAGTATGATATTAGCTACAGGTACTTTCTAAATTCACAAATTCACAGTAGATAATAGCATGCAGTGTTGTGAGTTCTCAGTGGCTAAGATGGTAGAGTGCTTGCTTCCCGCCTGGAGAGCTCGGGTGCGAGACTCTGTTCCGTCACTTCCTCCCGGGTTACTAAGTGGTGTTTTTAATGTGAACTAATCACTAGGATATCATATAAATAGGCTACTGGTATGTAGCATTTCACTGTGGCATGCAGATATGCAGTTTATAAGAAGACACAACGATGCCTCAGAAGAGGGAGGTGGTGGATATGATGTTCTCATAGTAACATCATCCCCTAAATGATCAA
>NW_019379807.1:187169-209042 GCF_000648655.2 Copidosoma floridanum | reverse complement strand
ATTTTTTTTTTCTTGCATTCCGTACAACAGACACCTTGTTTTCAATGAAACTAGACTCTGAAGTCGCATTTTAATGTCAGAAATTGATTTTGGTAAAAAATTTCGAGTAAGTATAACAAATGACTAGTTTTTGCTGGCAGCCTGTTACTGCAATTTCCCTGTTTACCGACTAGTCGTTTGTTATACTGACTCGAAATTTTTTAAAACTTTTTACTAAAATCAGTTTCTAAAATTAAAATACGACTTCAGAGTCTAGTTTCATTGAAAACAAGGTGTCTGTTGTACGGAATGCAAGAAGGAAAAAAATATTGATCTTTATCAATTTGAATTGAATCGCCCGCCGAAGCTTTGACTGGCATTCTCTAGACTGCAGGTTTCTCATGTACAGGCCAATAACCTCGCTACTAGGTGCATTATATACTATTATTATGGCAGATATATTTTTCTGGAGTCAATTTAATTTATAGTTAACAGACATTCATTTTTATGTGTATGAATGTACATTGTACACTTGGTTTTACCATTTTTATTGTCTTAACTCGATCTTAACTCAAAGTCCCTAAAGCATTTATTGTATCCAAAATTTAAAAACCTTATTAATAATTTCCTTAAAATAATGCTATGTAACATTGATTAAATGATACAAGTATTACAAACTTTTTACATATGCATGTAAAATTACACTGAAAAATTTCAGAGAACGAGAGAGAAGACTTGAGATAAGTAAAGAGAACTCACGAGAGCAAGGGAGTGTGGGAGAATATGAAAGCGCAGGGAGACTATATATATATTTTGTGCTCTTATGTTCTCTCCCAAGTTCTCTTGTGCATTCTCTCTTGTTCTCAAGTTTTATTGCATGTACCCAAACAGAAATCTATTAAGGATACCTCCCGAGATACCTCCTTAGTTCGTGAGGACCTCTATAGGTATCCTACAGCGGATCTACTGAGGCAAAGTAATGCGGCGTACCGTTGGTCCTCTTTAGGTATCCTCAATAACCGTGTACATAACCAAACTCAAAGCATTTTTCCAGTCTATAAATATATATATATGTGTGAATTCAATAAAAGCGAGGGACAGAAATAGAGTTAATCTGTCAGAGTAAGAGAGCTGCTAGATTCAGTAAACAAATTACGATGACAATCGTTTAATAAATGAAAAATAATCTAACCTATATATATGTAAATTATCGATTAAATGAGATATTTTGCTCAATTTTGCAGAAATGTTGATAAACATTATAAAAACAACAAATAATAATAATAAACGATGTAGAAGTCACTTAAAATTTAATAACCAGGACTCTTCATTTTGTAAGTAAAAATAAACTCGCAATAATGTATTTATTAAGAATTTGTTTTTAAACAAAAATTATCTTTCTTGCATACCCTCGCCAAAAGTTGTTCATTATGCCCTACTACAGATAATCAGCTCTTTCGACGAGGGTGGTATGCAAAAAAATGGTGTACGCACCGTGTTCAGAGGTTAAGAAATGCCCTAGATTTCACGTTATCCACGTGAAATCTGGGACATTCATTGGCTCTGTTCGGAAATGATGCGTTGGTTAAGTATTAAGTTTTTACCTACTCCCACCCTGGCTTAACTAACTGACCGTGCGTTCGCACATGTAAACAATAGTTAATCAGCTGATCACGTTTTGGCGCATTTTAAGATCCCCTCTCCCCCAGCCCAAGAAAGTATTAAAAAGAAAAAAAAAAAAATTCAGTTAGAAAGAACAAAAAATGCACCCTCTGATTACACAGTTTGTTTAAATTGAACCCTCATAAATTTTGTAGAAAAAAATTATTAACAGTTACCAAGTTGTCTTGTTTTAAACCTCCGATATCTTTGGAAAACACTTCTTTTTCGATACAACGTTGGCTTATAAAAAATGAACCTTTTCTGATTTGAATTGAGCTTATCTTACATTTGCAAATATTAGCTTAGTTTTTTTATTAACAATTAATACATAATACTGGTCTAAAAGCTAACCTCATCTCTATCATGTATATCAACTGCACACAAGCCCCCAGAGCGCATGCGCAGTTGATAAACATGATAGAGATGAGGTTAGCTTTTAGACCAGTATTATGTATTAATTGTTAATAAAAAAACTAAGCTAATATTTGCAAATGTAAGATAAGCTCAATTTAAATCAGAAAAGGTTCATTTTTTATAAGCCAACGTTGTATCGAAAAAGAAGTGTTTTCCAAAGATATCGGAGGTTTAAAACAAGACAACTTGGTAACTGGTAATAATTTTTTTCTACAAAATTTATGAGGGTTCAATTTAAACAAACTGTGTAATCAGAGGGTGCATTTTTTGTTCTTTCTAACTGAAATTTTTTTTTTTTCTTTTTAATACTTTCTTGGGCTGGGGGAGAGGGGGTCACTTTAAGCGCTTTTAAGGTTAAAAAGAGGACTTGAAAGCGCTCAAAGTGCGCCAAAACGTGATCAGCTGATTAACTATTGTTTACATGTGCGAACGCACGGTCAGTTAGTTAAGCCAGGGTGGGGATAGGTACCAACCAAAAACTTAACCAACGTATCATTTCCGAACAGAGCCTTAGGGTGCCTGTACATGGGAAACCTGCAGTCTGGAGAATGCCAGTCAAAGCTTCGGCGGGCGATTCACTTCAAATTGATAGAGATCAATATTTTTTTTTTCTTGCATTCCGTACAACAGATACCTTGTTTTCAATGAAACTAGACTCTGAAGTCGCATTTTAATGTCAGAAATTGATTTTGGTAGAAAATTTCGAGTAAGTATAACAAATGACTAGTTTTTGCTGGCAGCCTGTTACTGCTATTTCCCTGTTTACCGACTAGTCGTTTGTTATACTGACTCGAAACTTTTTAAAACTTTTTACTAAAATCAGTTTCTAAAATTAAAATACGACTTCAGAGTCTAGTTTCATTGAAAACAAGGTGTCTGTTGTACGGAATGCAAGAAGGAAAAAAATATTGATCTTTATCAATTTGAATTGAATCGCCCGCCGAAGCTTTGACTGGCATTCTCTAGACTGCAGGTTTCTCATGTACAGGCCAATAACCTCGCTACTAGGTGCATTATATACTATTATTATGGCAGATATATTTTTCTGGAGTCAATTTAATTTATAGTTAACAGACATTCATTTTTATGTGTATGAATGTACATTGTACACTTGGTTTTACCATTTTTATTGTCTTAACTCGATCTTAACTCAAAGTCCCTAAAGCATTTATTGTATCCAAAATTTAAAAACCTTATTAATAATTTCCTTAAAATAATGCTATGTAACATTGATTAAATGATACAAGTATTACAAACTTTTTACATATGCATGTAAAATTACACTGAAAAATTTCAGAGAACGAGAGAGAAGACTTGAGATAAGTAAAGAGAACTCACGAGAGCAAGGGAGTGTGGGAGAATATGAAAGCGCAGGGAGACTATATATATATTTTGTGCTCTTATGTTCTCTCCCAAGTTCTCTTGTGCATTCTCTCTTGTTCTCAAGTTTTATTGCATGTACCCAAACAGAAATCTATTAAGGATACCTCCCGAGATACCTCCTTAGTTCGTGAGGACCTCTATAGGTATCCTACAGCGGATCTACTGAGGCAAAGTAATGCGGCGTACCGTTGGTCCTCTTTAGGTATCCTCAATAACCGTGTACATAACCAAACTCAAAGCATTTTTCCAGTCTATAAATATATATATATGTGTGAATTCAATAAAAGCGAGGGACAGAAATAGAGTTAATCTGTCAGAGTAAGAGAGCTGCTAGATTCAGTAAACAAATTACGATGACAATCGTTTAATAAATGAAAAATAATCTAACCTATATATATGTAAATTATCGATTAAATGAGATATTTTGTGTCTCAAAAGTACTTAAATTGCTTATACCTTTAATACTTAATGTAGTTATTTAACGTATAAGTATATATTAAGTATTGAAAGTGTAAGCAATGTCAGTAATTTTGAGATGCAATTTCTTAAAACTATACACAATAGGCTTAAGTATAATGCCAAAAGCTTACATTTTTCATCACTCTGCACATTTCTGTTAAATAATGATTATAATTGCGGCGTTTAAGTAGTCGTAATTTCTTTAATTATTGTACAGCACGTAAAAGTCATTTAAACAAGTATATATTTTTTGCACCAATCTATTTTTATTCTATATTAAAACACCTGTAGGTATAATAGTGTATTTTATTGTAAATCTATCTCACTCTCTCACATTGAACTTATACATATATTTTAACTCTAGATACTCTTCAAGTTTGGTTAAGTATATAGTTATTTAAGATACCTGAAGAGGACCAACACTGCTAAAAATAATCAGCTGATTTGTCAGCTGATAAATCAGCTGATTTCTGATGCCAAATCGTCAGCTGATTTTTTGACTGTGCGAAAAAGTATAAGTCCCGTCAGTGTGACAAAATACAAGTCCCAACGGAAATTTGTTTTCTTTTGCCATCATCCAAACAATGCGTTTTGGGACATTCACAGTAAAATGAGATGGGTGAAAATTAAGAGGTTTAAAAAATGTTCACCTGTCACATTCTATTGTAAATGTCTCAAAATGCAGACTTTTGATGTTCCTAAATGTATTTTTTTTTTTTTTCTTTGGAACTTGTATTTTTTGGCACTGAACAGACTTGAACTTTTTTTAGCGCACGAAACTTGTAATTTTTGCTATCGAAAATTTTCCAAACCTCTCAATTTTCACCTATTTCATTACTGTAAATGCCCCAAAACGCATTGTTTGGATGGACAAAAAAATGTTTCCGTCGGGACTTGTATTATCCCTCTCACACTTGTGCTAAGACATAAGCTTTAACAGCTTTTTCTGCACTTATTAATTTATTTCTTATCTCACAGACACCCTCGAGATGTTTCATAAAATTAAATAAGATTATTAGCCATTTTTGAAATACACAAAAAAATATCGTCAAAAGTTTACCATTATTTTGTGGGATATACGCAATTGAAGCCCAGAAAAATACATCTCTCCGTAAGGATCCATGTTAAAGTATGAAAACAGTGAATATCAAAATTTTGCTTTCTAAGAACCCTAGTCTTACAAAAATTTAACCGAGTTCTTAATAGGCAATAATTTAGCTGTGTGGTAAGTTTCATGAAGATCTCATCATTATTTTTGTTTGGGATGTAACTACCTTGAACTTTTTTCAGCGCACGGAACTTGTAATTTTACCGAAAATTTTTTAAACCTCTCAATTTTTATCTATCTCATTATACTGTGTTACGGGGTGCAGCCGATGTGGAGTAGTGAGGCGGAACTGGCAACTTCGACCGGGCCTGTGTTGCCCGGGTACCCCCGGCGGCACCTCCGATAAACTTTATACGCGGGTCTCGCTCTCCGAGACACCGCAATGGCCAAATATCGCGGCGACCTTGCACGTCGTCGCCTCTCGCGACGACTTTAGTACGATACCAGGGAATTGGGCACACACAAAAGGAAGCACTCGCGACCAAGTTTAAAATAAGAAATATATTCAACTAAATAATATAAAATGGAATACAAAATATTACTCGTGTGTGTGTGTGTGTTTGTGTGTGTATGTGTACGTACGCTCGTTAAGCGAGAATACTCGACGAGCACGTGGCGCAAACTCGCGAACCGGGCAGACAACGCGGGTTAATCTAGGGCCGCTGCCCTTTACAATAAACTGCCTGTTGGCAGGTAAGTACATACGGCGATGCGGGGTCGCTTCCCGACGATGCCTCTATCTCGCAGGCCAAGTATACACGGGAGCAGTGGAGCGGTTACGCTGAGGTCAGTAGGCGTCCCTACTGGCAGCGTTCGAAGGCTGAGACCAACGGTATCACCAGCCTTGGTGACCCTGAGTCCAGCGTCGCCTGCTATCCCAGCAGGATCCGGACACTCAGTACCAAACACTGTACCGGGGACAGCTCAAGCACAGCCGCCACGACAACAATCGCAAGAACGGGAACACTCCAGAGGACGCGTCTCACGTCCTCCTAAACAGAATTCGCTTCTCGCGGGGAAATCGCCTTGGGGAAATTGCTTCTCGCAACCCCCAACAAAACCTCGCTTCACGCGCGTTCGCTGGCCCAAGCTAATCTAATCCCTTTTCGACTTTTTCTTCCTTTTCCCTCTTTTCCTAACTGTCCTCTACGTTTTTCCCTTTTCCTTCTTTCCCTATCGGTCCTAGCCTACCGATGATGGCTCGACGGTATCTCACCGTCACAACTGTAAATGTCCCAGAACGCATAGTTTCGATAATGGCAAAAAAAAAAATTTTCGCCTGCACTTGTTTTTTTCGCGATGATGGAAGTTAATTTTTTTCAGCGCACGGAACTTAAAATTTATGCTATCAAAAATTTTTCAAATCTCCTAATTGTTACCTGTAGCATTCTACTCTAAATGTCCCTAAACGCAGATTTTTGATGTTCGTAAACGTAATTTTTTTTCTTCGGGATTTATATTTTTTCGCACTGACGGGACTTAAACTTCTTTCAGCCCACGGAACTCGTAATTTTTGCCATCGAAAACTTTTCAAACCTCTCAATTTTCACCTCTCTTATTATGCTGTAAATATCTCAGAACGCATAGTTTCGATAATGGCGAAAAAAAAAATTTTTACCGACTAGACTTGCATTTTTCGCACTGATAGGACTTATTTTTTTTCAGCGACCGAAGTTGTAATTTTTGCTACCGAAAATTTTCCAAATCTCTTAATTATTACCTGTCACATTCTATTGTAAATGTCCTAAAATGCTGCTTTTTGATGTTCCTAAATGTAATTTTTTTTTTCTTTGGAACTTGTATTTTTTGGCACTGAACAGACTTGAACTTTTTTTAGCGCACGAAACTTGTAATTTGTGCTATCGAAAATTTTCCAAACCTCTTAATTTTCACCTATCTTATTTTACTGTAAATGTTCCAAAACGTATTGTTTGGATGATGGCAAAAGAAAATTTTTTTTCGTCGGGACTTGTATTTCGTCGCACTGGCGGGATACACTTATACTTTTTCAGCGCACGGAACTCGTAATTTTGGCTATCGAAAAATTTTTAAAACTCACAAGTGTCACCTATCTCATTCTACTGTATAAGTCTCAGAATGCATAGTTTTGATGATGGCCAAAAAAAAATTTATATCACACTAAGCGTAAAGTTCGTACTGTTCTTTCTGTATACAGGGACAGAAACTGTGTAATAAGTGCGTGTACGCATGCGTATCTATATCTTACTGTATATTACTATATACATAAACCAATAAGTGCCTGAAGTAGTTCGGTGCTCGAACATAGCGAGGGCGCCACACTGCAGTAAACAAACAAATTTGGGAAATATCAACAAGATAAAAGAAGCCAATGTACTGTTTGCTGGTGTATTTTATACAAAAAAAAACATGAGATTCTGAACAAATGGAAATAATTAAAATTGTTATACAATTTTCTTTGTTCACACATTTTTAAATAATAACTGCATTTTTACAGTTCTTCATTTTTATCAATCTTGTATAATAAACTATTGAAATTATTACATTTCGAAACACATACATTAAAAGAGTTAAATAATTAGGTCCTTGTTTTTATGCTTCCATTGTAAGAATCGAGCGTATGTATATTCATATAATGCTCTCGATTTTATGGGAAGTAAATTTTGAACAATGGCATTTCGTTCACAGTCAAAGTCTCTTCCTTCCCCTACTTTATCCTCGTTAAAGTTTTCTTCGTCAGAAGAATCCTCTTGAAACATGACTGTCGAAACTGTTGCCATATTTTATACAAAAATACAGGAATGTCCTAAATATCACAATCGGAAACAATTATAAAAACTTTAGTGATATAACCTATAACCACACAATTAATGGCTTGTTTTCCTTCTATCTCTCTCCCTCTCAATGCAACGAACTTTCCGCTGAGTGTGATATAAAAGTGTATACGCACCGCGAGACTAAAGCAAGCCAGCGAGTGGCTATTGCTTGTAGCGCCCTCGCTACGCTCGGGCGCACACTACAACAGCCACGAACTGGCTTGCTTTAGTCCCTTGGTACGTAATATACTATTTCCCTCGGGACAGCTGATTTTTTTAGCAGTGCAACTGTACGCCGCGTTACTTTGCTTCAGTAGGTCCTCCATAGGCTATTTAGGTATCCTCTAGAGGGCCTCTAGTTCGCCTCAAAAAGATTTCTGTTCGGGTACCTACTCTTCCATTCTCACAAATTCTATGGTGGGAGAACTTAGTGGACATCCCCTCGCATATAATGACACATTGCAATAATCTATGTATGTACGTGAGTGGTGAGGTGACCTTGTTAGGTATTACCATCCGTATCGTGACAACAAAACAGAGGGATTTAATTAGTTTTAAGGAAAATAAAAAAAAAACTACAAAATTAATTTTTCTAGAATTCTAGACAAAATACTTGAACCCTTTTGATTTAGTGTTTTACCATATCCATGATAACACCCAGTGAGGTCATGACACTGCATGAAATGTTTTTTTAAAACTTTTTTGGCGATAAAAAAAATCAAATTAAATTGTAATACCACTTGGAACTACTGATGGCTTCTTCAAACTAAGACCCCATAAGTAATTCCGAGTAGAATTCCAAATGTATGTACAAGTGTGTTTACAGGTGGAATTACAAATATAATTACAAAGAACTGGTCAGAAGGAAATGATGTTAATAATAAGAGTACAACTAAAAATCAGAAGAATTACAAAGTTAACATAACTGACTTAATAATAAATATAGTGAATCATCTAATAATCACAATGTTGGCTACAATTCTTTTAACACCTGTTTGATGTTTTTGACTCATGACTGGATTAATCTGTTGTGAACAAAATTATAAGTATTGACTAGTATGGTGTTGTGGCAGTTTGATCGCAGTACGGAAAGTAGATCAAATAAAAATTGAATTCAGATTCCAATTCGAATCGGAACTGCGTTTCCTACCGAGGATCAAATTTGGACTCGTATTTCCAATCAAAAAAATAGTAAATCACAAAGCTTATTTTTAAGTATTAAATTACATATGTGTATATCATTGTTCTAACGTATGGCTAGTATTTTTACAGTTTTACTTTTCCATGAACGTATCAAAAATTTATATTGTATACACTGTTCTGTTTATTTTTTAGTTTTAATTTGTGTAACAGGTAGAAGTTGTGACTCAAAAACATTTAGTTTTTGTATCAAAAAATCTATTCAAAAACAAGAAAGTTCATACATTAATTAAACTTTTTCAAATGTTAAGAATTTTACAACTACTTAAAATTTTATTATTTATTGCATTACTTTCAATATCACAATAGACATTTTTATGAGAACCGTAGTCATAATATTATTTTTAATATTTTGAAAATCAGTATCAACATTTGATTCTCCTCTTCGAATTTATCTGTTGGTATACTGTTTTTTAATTCATTACAGTTTAATTTTGCACTGAATCTATCTTGAAACCTTCTTTCGGGTAAATTTTATTCTTATTAGAATTTTATGATTGGGATTTTCAGTTTGGACCATAATGTTTATATGTATTGTTTTTTTCGTAACATATTTCTTAAACTGGAAGCTTAACAAATAAGGTCAAAAATGTTTTGCGTCATTTTTCTTTTATTTTTCGTATAATTATTAGTTGAAATGCTAATGATTAGTTCTTACTTATTCAAAAGTTTCGTAATTACATAAAATTACGTAACATTTTAGTTCGAATCGGTTCAGCAAAGTCATTCCAAACATTATTTTCTCCACTTAACCAAATTCTTTCAACGATAAGAAAATAATGCCTACATCAAATATTATTATTCTCAGAGCTGTTTAAATGCGCCAAGATAAGATAGACGTGTCAATACATTACCAAGAAGTTGAAAGTAAATGAACTACGTGACTAATGTATTTAAACTCGATTATGCACAGTGATCAATTCAAAGGCAAATTTGTCCATCTGATGAAAAGTAATTTAATGCAAACAAGTAAAGAATTTATACGACTTTTTTTATTGTGCTCTGCAAATAGTATCATTAAACTTGTATTACTATACTTTTTCTGTTTATTAAAGTTTCGTTATGTGCTTTCGTCAATATTAAAATGATTATTTCTCGTTCTTCGTAATGAGACGATAAAAAAAGTAGTACACTTGCTTTTACTTTAATATGTCAAAAAATAAATGAAAAACGAACGTGCCATAGAAATGATACATTTTGTCTACCATCTTTTTGGAATTGATTAATTTTGTTCTACTTATATTTATAAAAATGATTACATATTCATCAGAGAAAATTATTATTAATCTAATGGGTTCCTAAAAAAATTAATTAATAAATCAGCGTACATAAATGATACTAAGGAGCTACGTGGAAAAAGGTGGTGTTCATACAAATTTTATATCATTAAAAGGGAAAAAAGTTGCCCTCTTACACGCTTCGCACACCCACCTCCAAATTTCAATTAAACATAAGTATTTAGCTTTCGAGAAAAATTGAATAGTTATTTTAGAACATGAATACAAATATTTTATTTTACATCTCTAATTTGTTTATTCACCCACTCTAAAAAAAAATTTCTTGTATGCTTTAACTCATCATTGAATGTTTATTTTTTACTGCTTATGTTGCAATTGGGTCACTACTGATACAAAATTTTGAAGTTGGACTAACTTATGATAAGTTACCGTGCATAAGTTTTTCCAAGTTGGCCAAACTTGCAAAATAAGTTGAACTTTTAAAAAGTTTAAGGAAGTGTAGTGTTAGTTTACAAAAAAATCGAGTATTTATTGATTACACGACATAAGCTAAAGTACAGAATGTCTTATACACAAACAATTCTCAGTAATGCAACACCACATAAACTGAATGATGTTTTGTCCACACTGATTATTTTTTTTTAGTTATCTAAATTGACTATCCTAAAATTATCATACAAAGTACTTTCTTTTGATTGTTATGTATATCGTCTGTATTGAAGCTCTTTTATGTTACCAGCTTATGGCAATCTTTCACCATACATTCCATGCAAATTAAAAAAAATTTAACTTGCAACTAAAATTACACAGTCTTGTTGGTGTAATAGATTAATCCATCACGTTTAAAGCCAACTTTATATTGTCAACTATTTTCGGGGATTATAATCATTACTCCAACACTGTGTACATACGGCACGGTAGTACTACACCTCATAACAAGGCATAGGCTATGTTGTACAGGTATTCCTTACTGTCACAACATTATGATACTCCGTTGACAAAAAACTATCACAACAATACAGGAAAAAACAGACAGCTACTTGAAAAAAGTAATCAGAGGCGGGAGTCAAACTCGATCCTCCGGATTCCTTTTGCTTTACGGATAAACCACTATGCTAGCCAACCCTATACCTCCGGATTTCAGAAGTGCTTTACTACTTCGTCAATCAAATACATGGTATTTTCTATAAAAAATTTCTGTCTTAAAACGAGTGTTTTTAATCATTTGAAACTATTTCGTTTATAGTATCTAAAACCTCATTTTCAAACTATTGAGTTCTAGATGAATCACATGATCAGTCCGGACCGGTCACGTAACGAGTGAAAAAACTGTTCCGATTAATCTTGTATGAATAAATAAGTATGAATATAGATTCAAATAGTAATGTTTTTGTGCGTTTGAGGAAAATATAATGCTAACGTTATAACTATGAAAAACTTGCTTGAATACAGCAACAATAAATCAGTGACAAGCTGTATTTAAGGATGATTTGGCATTCGAAAGTGTTCCATCCGCAGTACTGGGGGATATCCGAGCATCTGAAAACTTACCATACATTTATTGAAACAACTTTCGCAAAAAAATCGGAACAGCATGTCGCAGAAATTATAAGAAGTTCAACGAGATGTTGCATTTATTAATATCTCACCTCGAAATTTACACTGTGATTATTCGCTAAAGCCTTGTTCAAATTGTTTACATGTTCCATCACGCGTATACGCTGAAAAATTGATGTACCGTATTTCAATGATTGGAAATGGAAAAAAAAGTAAAGCAACGTTTAACATTAAGCCAAGGGGTATTAAGCACTTGCTGGGATCTAAAACATACGCAACATAAAATATACAAACCACGACATTTAACCGTTGCTCTGCAATAAAAGACCGATTGTACCCACCAACCAATCGTTTTGCTCGCTTACCTATTCTTCGCGCGGTATGAATAAAAATTGAGTTTTTTTTTTTTTCCACATTTTTTTAACGACGGCAATTAAATGTATTTGCCGGGAGCTTAACAGAGGAATTACAATGTACGTGAAGCGATGCGCCCTCGTCACTCTCGTGATTTCATCACTCTGTATACGTAAGTTTTGGCCATTTGAACAAGTAAATACACGACAATAACTGTCGCGCGACCTTTGGTAAAAAAAAAAAAAAAAAAAAAAAAAACAACGCCAAATATCTTTGTGGTCCATGCACAGCGACTGAGGCAGTGCTCACATTCGCGGACGAAAATTTTTTCGGCTTGGAAGCTGACAGATTCGACTGGAAGACCCACCCGTGCCGTCGGACATGCAAGGACGACGAGAAGCCGCAGATTTGCAACTACGTCTTCGTCATTGAGAAGTACAGCACGATGAGCAAGGCTTGCTATGACTGTCCCTACAACTCAACCGACTGCTTCAGGCCGCATTGCATCCCAGCCGACGGTGTGCAAAAGA
This sequence comes from Copidosoma floridanum, assembly GCF_000648655.2. The sequence continues at coordinate 196,363 of NW_019379807.1, read as the reverse complement.
CCGTCTACGTTGCCAATCGTCAATTGCCCGGGCCGTCCATTGAGGTATTTTTACACTCTTACCATATTCGTTTGTAGATTGCTTGTTCCAATTTCACACGTTTTTTAAAACGAATTTCTTACCTTTTACATTTTTCTCGAAGATGAGGCATACAAGTATTTATTTGCCAATGTTTCATGCAGAAGGTACAAAAGACTTTTATTATAATCTTAATTCAAAGCCTTTTTGGTTGACTCGATCATTCATTCTTTGGGATAATACAATTGACCAGATGTCAGTTCCCTTCAAAATGAAGTCTCCCAGAATTGCTTACATCATTTGGAAAACTGTAACATTCGTTTTATAAATAATTTAGTGGCATTTTACCAACCAGATGGAAGGAGTTCTTTTAGCTTAAAAAATCTGCGAAAAAATCCTCGAAAATTTTTCAAACTGATTACCCTTTGAGCCCTCAGGTTAAGCGACTAATATACTAACTACTGTGTAATAAGTATGGAGTAGTAATCGAAATAAAAAAAAAACATCGTTATACTTAAATCCAACAAATCTCAAGGTTTGCCAGAACGATCTGATAATCGTCGAAGTCAGAAATACAATGTTGGCCGAGAGCACTTCGATACATTGGCATGGGATAGATCAGAAGGGCACACCCTACATGGATGGCGTTCCCTTTGTGACCCAATGTCCAATCTTACCAGGAGAAAAATTCCAGTATACCTTTAGGGCTCTCGTGTCAGGGACTTACTTCTGGCATTCCCACATTGGTAAGTACTTATTAATTAAAACCTTGGAAAAAAAACAACTTCAACCATTGTAAAATGAATAAATAAATATTCCAAGACAATGAAATAGAAGGTATGTATCGAAAGGTGTTCAGCGAGCTGATGGCCTTTACGGTCCTCTGATCATTCATCCACTGCCGAGAAACAACAGGCATCGGTACGTGTACGAGTGCGACGACCACCATATGATAATCAACGATTGGATGCAAATGGATGGCGAAGCTGGGACCATAAAACAGTATTACGACGAGATTGGGGTCGATCCAACGACGATTTTGGTGAACGGTCTCGGTCGGTTCAAGCACTTTGGAGTGAAAGACGACAAACCACTTTACATTCCCAGTACCGCTTTCGAAGTAAAACCAGTGAGAATTATTTTTTTGTTTATTTCTGTTTGCTTGTACTATTCGTAAGAGTGAGTATAATGGGGTCCAGAAATGATGAACTGTATCGATTGGTTGGAGTTTTCAGAGCCTCAGGTACAGAATCAGGCTAATTAATGGGGGTGGAGAGGACTGCCCAATCGAAATGTCTATTGATAATCATCCAATGATTGTTATCAGTTTGGATGGCAAAGACATTGAGCCGATCGAAGGTACAAATTCTACAATTTTTTTTCCATGTTTTCGTTAGAATTTAAAAATGATAAAACTTTGACGTCTTCAGTCGATGCAATCGTAACTTGGCCTGGAGAGCGAGTCGATTTTGTAATTAAAACAAATCAGATAATTGACAACTACTGGATTAGATATCGTGGTTACGGTCAGTGCCAATGGAACGAGACTACTGGCGTCCATCAAGTTGCCATACTTCGATACATCGGTGCTCCACTTCGAGATCCCGAAGCTGAAACCGGATATGGTATTCCTGAATCTACGGAGAACACGAGAGTAAGATTTTTTATTATGTAATTTATTTATTTATATTTTGTTACTTTACAAACTATTATTTTCAAATCTTTCTTTTTCATAGTAATGTAGAAAAAAACTACAGGCTCAACATTTATGTACTTCAATCCAATTGAGCATTCCAATATTTGATCTATAATCTAATTCTCATCAAAATAAATCTTATTCAAATTACAACAACTAAATTACAAGATTTGAGCGTATTAACAAATATAATGTTCATTGAATATAGAATGAAAAATCAAAAAAATAATTAATAAACGCGCTTACCATCGTATAAAATCGTATACGAAATTGTTTATTTCCTTAGGTACTGAACCCTTACGACATCGGCACCGAATCATCCCATTCGACGAACATTAGCATCGCCTTGGTGAAATCCATGGATCCGAACGACGAGTGCTTGACTCGCAAGCCAGATCAACAGCTCTTCATAAATTTTGACTTCTACCCCCTTGACAATTATGATTTTCATCGCAACAGTCTCTACGGGTACCGCCAAGGTAGTTTAACTACACGTACATCTAAAAAAATCGGCTGATACGAGTAAAAGTAATTCTCGTCTGTACACATATAATCGTTACTATTTTTCAGTAAGTCTATCTCACAGGATTGGCTCATTCCAATTGAATTATATAAGCATGAAGATGCCATCGTATTCCTTGCTCTCACAGCGTGATCAAGTAACGGAAAACAGTTTTTGCAACTCGACAAACATTCCAGCCAGCTGTAGCAGGAACCAATGTGTTTGCACTCACGTGCTACAGCTCAAACTAAACAGTGTCGTCGAGCTGGTCTTCGTTGACGAAGGTTAATAGCACACCACGTTCGACAGAATCAACCATAGCAAGTCTCTTCCCGTATGCATTTTTAAAGTTTTTATTACCCGATCATTTCCAGGCCGCTACGCCATCATAAATCATCCATTGCACTTGCACGGGCACTTTTTTCGCGTGGTTGCCGAGGAAAAGTTAAAAGGTAATGTTAACATTGACTTAATCAAGAAATTAGATCGAGAAGGAAAGATACGTAGGAGATTGGACCGTCCGCCTTACAAAGATACAATTAAGGCTCCGGGTGGAGGGTACACTATTGTGAGGTACTCCTTGAAATACTGATCAACTTTATAATCCGATAATTTGATTGGCTTAATTTATAGCGTCAGATAAAAATTTTTTTCTTTTTATTTCAGGTTCAAGGCTGATAATCCTGGTTAGTAGAGCTCGCATATTTGGTTTTGATTTTTTTTTTTCGTGCAATTAAAGTATACAAGGTGACATATTTTGCTCATTAGAGTATTAGCCATATTTTCTGCGTAAAAAGAAATATTGTCCAACAATAAGTTAATATTACATGCATTTTAATTTTCTTGTAATATCTTCTATACGTGTGTTTAAAGCAATTATAAAAATTTTTTATGGTCAATAGTAACTTTGCTTAGACAATAGCAGTGTAAATAACTAAAAGGATGAAAATTTAATTTTATGTAATTGAGTGTGCTTGTGTAATTACTGTTTTATGTGTATATTTCAGGTTACTGGTTTTTTCATTGTCACTTTGAGCAGCACAGCAACGTCGGCATGGCTTTGATTTTCAAAGTCGGTGAGCATGAAGATATGCCCCCAGTGCCGAAGGACTATCCAACCTGTGGTGGTTTCAAGCCAGACTAAGAAACATGCATGTAATCTATGTTCCTAAATTTCTTTTTTAAACGTGTGTGTATGTGAAATGAAATAATAAATAAGGTTAAAGTGTGAAATATCAATATGAATAATAAGTTTATGGAAAGTTATGTTTACGTAAAATGTGTTTTTTTTATCACATTTTTTTCTGTCTTTTATCCGTAATCTTTTTTCATTCTATAACTGAAAGAAAAGTAAAAATTTAATACTCATCTTTTATTCGTTTTTTTTTTTTTTACAAATAACATCCCTTTTCTATTTTCCATGACTAAAACCATAATTAATTTAAGGCATTTTCTCCACGGAAATAAAAATATTGAAGCTTTCAAATTGAAAGGCTATACAGTGGGATAAGATAGTAAAAACGGAACTTTCCTGGATCTTATATTGGAGTTGACCATTCGAAAGTACTTTAATAAGAACTCCTCCGGCTAATTTTTAGCCCTCTTAGCAGAGAATATAGAATATATCTCTTTATATCCTATATTCTCTGCTCTGGGTGCTAATGCTAGCCTCCTAACCTAAAAAACGTGTTTTTTCGAAAAAAATCATTCCTGGACGCAAAAACGTGTAGATTCTACAACATAAATACACTGGTTTTTCTGATTTTTTTGGAGCTCAGAAAATTTTTTTGAACCTTTCAATGGCTTTTTAGGTTATGTAGGTATTTTTTGACTGACTTCTAAATAATACTTTTTTAAGTATTTTTTTTGTTCTTTCGAATTGCGGTATTTTAAAAATCATTTTCGTGCCAGAACATACTCAAAATTAGGAAAAACCGTTTTTTCACGCCTTTTTTTTGTACATAATCTCAAAAGCAATGTAATTAATATCTATACACATTTTTATTGCTTTTTTAAAGTATAGTTGGATTTCACTGCCGTGACTACTAATTTTGCATCAAATAACGCTCTAAAGTCAAAGTAGAAATGAAAAAAAAAGAAATATTTTTTTAATATTACCTTAAAAATGCTCATCCAGCAGATCTTAGAATGTTAAAATTGTTCTACAAATTTTTTCTCTTTTTTGTAGCTAAAAAGGACGGGACACAGTGTTGCGTACGCGTTCCGCATTCTGTTCCTCTATACTTGCTCCCCTATGCTGGGCCTTATATTGTACAACGTTAAAGGTTATTATTATAGTTAATATTATTGATTTAAAATAAGAGGTGCGTATAGGCGTGCATCAAACAAGAAACACTGACTTGGGAATAACGAATTCTATTGGTGCAAATAGGAGGAATAACGAAAACAAGGAAACATAAATAAAAAATACGAGGAATATACTATAAGGAGACCAGGTTCCTGTAGCTGATGGGCCTCAACACTTCCACCAAGGTTTTTCCAATGTATTTTGATTCCTTGATTACGAATTTCAAGGGTGAAAAGTCAAAATCCTGAGAAGAAAAAGTTACTAACAACTTTTGTTAACAAATTAAAAAGTTGTTTGGATGTGCAAATAAAAATTTTTATTGTTTTTTTGTTATCAATTTTGAGCAAAAAATAATTATATTAATTTTTTTTTGTGTGATGCGTAGTTTCTGAGTAACAAATTCCCAAAGTCTCGAAAATCACATTTTTTACAATTTTCAATTGCATGTTACACATTTATTTGAAAATGTTTTTGGAACTCACGAAGGCTTAAACGTTTACTTGAACCCTACACTTTAATGTTATTCAACGGTTTTCCTACTTTAAATGCATATACTTGATGTAACATGCTCCCCTTATGCATGTTTTTAGTACCCTATTTAAAATCCTTCAATTCAGTAGTCCAGGCGACGGTGACAGTAAATAACATTTCTCGTATCCAAATTGTTGCACAGACACTCACTCATGTATTTCAATCTCCTGAAAACGGATTTCATGATTAAACATCCAAGTAGTGAGTAGATTAATTATTGTAAAGAATTCTTAAAAACAGTATTATAAACAAGAATACTTTCTGCAAAAAGAAAGTTAAAACTAAATGCATTAGCCCATGATTTACATTTTAATTTTTATTAAATTACATAAGACATTAAAATTCATAAGATAAATACATTAGACAATGAAATTGCATAAAACGTGTTATCTCCGAATCGCATATAATTCGACTTATGAATATTTTTTTCTCGATTGGCGCCACTGTGCGTCAGTGTGACTAGTGATTGTATAAGATTACAATCATTAGATGTCCCTTAGCTTTCTACAAGCAAATATTCATCAAAAGTTTTCAGTGAATTACTTTGGAAAGTTCCAAATGAAAAGTTGCTTGCGTACCTGGATACGCTCGTCAGTACACCATTCCGAACGAGTCCAAATCCACATGCTTATACCTACTGACACAAAAGAAGGAGAAATTTATTTATTTGGTTCGTGATTTTTGTAGTGCTATAAGACCCCGCCCCGTCACGAGTACCTTTGTGGTTTTTCCGGTACCTCTGTACTGCCGTCCAACGGAAAAAAAGGTATACGCGACATTTTTGTAGAAAATGAGTTATTTATACCAATTGATTCGTCAGAAAATTCTGCGTCTAATAGCATATCTACAAATTAAATATCTCATAACGTGATTAAGTAATATTTGATAATAAAACTACTGTCTTCTTGCTCCTTTGCCATAATTAAGGAAATTTAAATGAAAAAACTTGGAATCTTGGAGCATGGCTATTTATTTCATATATTAGTTGGACAATGTGATCCAATATTTCGGAGTCATCCTGACTCCCTCTTCAGGGAACTGTACAATTTACAATATTTATAATATAAAAAACATTATGACAAATTACATTAAATGAAAATATAAGTCACCTATGCAGATGCGAACATGAAAATGCCAAACGCAGCATGACTGATAAAGACTAGTCAGTCATAACCACGGCAATGGAATACTAATAATTAAATAATCTTAATATTATAAACTTTATCAGTCAAAATGTATGTACAGTTAAGTTATCTACAATATAAGTCACATCCTGACTCAGCACATGTAACTGGAAGATATTAAAAATAGTAATATGGTGTTAAGGTCTTGTCACCACATAAGGGTGCACCCACGGTCAATGTATGTACAAGGAAACACGGACCAACAGAAACGTGGCCATCAAGTGGCACACCTATCAAGCAACACTCGTCAAGAGCAACGCCACCCATGCATCCTGTCTCTAAGTTCATATAAAAAGGACTTATAATGATCATGTAGTTTATTGGTATCTAGTTTTCTGTTAACATTACGGTTGAAGTACGAAATATATAACATCTCCGAAAATTCCCTTTTAAATTTGTTCTTTTCTTGGTCCAAAATTTTGACTTCATCGAACTTGAAAGTATGGCTGAACTCAGAACAATGCGCGGCAATGACAGAATTTTTATCACACTTGTGAACCATTCTCTTATGTTCGTCAATACGTGTGGCCAACCTGCGCTTACTTTGGCCTACATAGAANGTTTACAGAATAGAGTGCGAGTGCGGTTTGTTCTATGTAGGCCAAAGTAAGCGCAGGTTGGCCACACGTATTGACGAACATAAGAGAATGGTTCACAAGTGTGATAAAAATTCTGTCATTGCCGCGCATTGTTCTGAGTTCAGCCATACTTTCAAGTTCGATGAAGTCAAAATTTTGGACCAAGAAAAGAACAAATTTAAAAGGGAATTTTCGGAGATGTTATATATTTCGTACTTCAACCGTAATGTTAACAGAAAACTAGATACCAATAAACTACATGATCATTATAAGTCCTTTTTATATGAACTTAGAGACAGGATGCATGGGTGGCGTTGCTCTTGACGAGTGTTGCTTGATAGGTGTGCCACTTGATGGCCACGTTTCTGTTGGTCCGTGTTTCCTTGTACATACATTGACCGTGGGTGCACCCTTATGTGGTGACAAGACCTTAACACCATATTACTATTTTTAATATCTTCCAGTTACATGTGCTGAGTCAGGATGTGACTTATATTGTAGATAACTTAACTGTACATACATTTTGACTGATAAAGTTTATAATATTAAGATTATTTAATTATTAGTATTCCATTGCCGTGGTTATGACTGACTAGTCTTTATCAGTCATGCTGCGTTTGGCATTTTCATGTTCGCATCTGCATAGGTGACTTATATTTTCATTTAATGTAATTTGTCATAATGTTTTTTATATTATAAATATTGTAAATTGTACAGTTCCCTGAAGAGGGAGTCAGGATGACTCCGAAATATTGGATCACATTGTCCAACTAATATATGAAATAAATAGCCATGCTCCAAGATTCCAAGTTTTTTCATTTAAATTTCCTTGATTAAGTAATAACTTAACAAAAATTGGAAAAATTGCTGATAATTTTCGTTAGCGATCAAAAAAAAAAAGAGTAAGTGACACAAAACATGGAACTCACGCCAGGCAAACATCGTAGGTGCACTTGTGTCCCCCCCCCCCGTCCCAGGAAAGGGGAAACAAACGAAAACCGCGCAAGCAGCCTTTAACGACGCGTCAAATCTTCGCAGGAGTCTCGCAGGAGCAGCGATTGAGTGAACACGTCGGTGAGATGGTAAATCGTTCTATTGAAAGTTGATTGTTGACTCGAGTTTTGTGATCTAAATACAGGTGGTTAGGTGCCTTAATTAACAAAGGACAATTTAATATTTCATCATATAAAAGTTTACGTGAAAGCATAGTCTTCCGACTGCAGCTATACCCTCTAATAAAGAAGCTCCATCAGGAGGCGGGCTGACAGACCCGCCTACTATAGAACATTCTAGAGATGGATCACCGATTCAAGGAAACGTACATTCAAGAGGAGTTGTATTGTCTCCTACGCCTAAAGAAAACATGTTCCAAATGCCACGTCCACCTTATACCCCTCACTCTCCACGAAATTCCGATATTCTAATCCGGAACACATACTTGAAGGCTACTCCAGCTCAAAGTAACAACAAGGAAAACAAGAACTCCAGACAGACCAGAAATAATGCGGTCAATCAAGCAGCGTCCCGCGCTCAAAACCAGGATACCACTCAACAAAAGTCCATCGGAAACTACCTCCAATCGTCTTCCAAACTCGATGATGTACCAGCAAACAAAATTCTAACTAAAAATAGCTTCGAGGCTCTTTCTCATATAGAAGACTAGCAGCCCCCCGTCTCGGCTTCGCCCGAGACTTACTAAATAAAACATCGTAGTGTGTTGACATATAATGTGAAACATTTTTAGTTAGAAATTTTACACATATTCCTGATACATCTCAGAACAAAAATCTTCTAATTAAAAACATATTTTTTCGGAATCCATATAGTTTATTTGGTCAAATAATAAGGTGTAAGAATTCAAAAAAATAATTATGCTGAAAAGTACCGTGCGTGTGTCCAGAGATTTCGAGGAAAAAATTCATCAAGTTTCTCTTTTTCATTGTCTTTACCATGGGCTCAAATGTAAATTGTCTAAAAAGTTTTAGAATAATACTTATTAGTCTTTAAGAAGCGATGAGAAGCATAAATGCAAACAAATTTGTTTCCAGCTCGTATGCTACATTCATACGGGAGACGACGGCGCACTAAGTATTCGCTCCGAGCCGATGCAGAGGTTGCGCTCCCTCTAGCCAAAATCAGGCAACATTTCTTGCATGTAAACAAACGGTTTAGAACATATATACATACGTACAGCTGCTTGTGATTGGCACTTGGCAAGCTAGAGAGAGAACGACGATCCTCTCCTGCTGTCTTATTCAGCCAATCACAAGCAGCTATACGTGTGTATATATGTTCTAAACCGTTTGTTTACATGCAAGAAATGTTGCCTGATTTTGGCTAGAGGGGGCGCAACCTCTGTATCGGCTCGGAGCGAATA
>NW_019379807.1:174886-186567 GCF_000648655.2 Copidosoma floridanum | reverse complement strand
ATTTTTTATTGCCACAAAAATACAAATATATTTTCTACTTATTTAAAAATTTGAATTTAGATCTTTAAAGATTTAAAAGATTACTGTGAGGGTAAAATGAAAAGCTGATCTCTCACGTAATGGATTCTTTATTGGTCGATTTTGATGCTGCTGTTCCAATCTCGATAAATTTTCTGCGCCAGTTTCTTGACGCCTCAAATTGTATTTATTAGATACATTTGAAGTTTTTCTTTCAATTCACCCTCTTGCGACTTTTGGCATGCTTATTATTTTCGTGACCCCTAAAGGCTGTTTTCTGTCAACTTTGTTAAGTTCTAATATATTTATTGGCAAGGTAGTTTGACGTCCGATGGCCCAAAAAAAGACCGGTGAGCTTCTTAAGTATACTCTTTCTTGACTGAAGTTAATAACGATTGTGACTGCCTGGATACCTTAGGGTGATCTTCTCTGACCGGTTGTTGAAGCCCCATACTGGAGAAAAATTACGAAGTCCGAAGCTTTGGAGCTAGTTGTTAAGATCTTTCCCAACGTCTCCTGGTATAACGTCAAAGACGTTGGTGTCTAAAGCACCTTTTTTATTTGCAGATTCAGTTGCTTTGGTAATCTAAGATGGGGACATTGGTTCGTGATGCTTACCCGTTGGAGACTGTCCCGGTGGCTTAATTTTTTTTTCCTTCATAGCTGTTAAGTTCGCCCAACGCAGACCTAGGAGAGGATCAGTGATTCCTGGTTGAATGCTTAGAGTCGAGAGGGTAATATAGGGTCGTCGGTCACCGGGTTTTCCAGCCTTGCGAAGAACAACTCCGCAGGTGACATCTGCTAGTGAATGGCTGACTTGGTTTAATAGTGCCCGTCTTTAGTTAATATAGTCTTTTCGTCGATGAATCGCTTCCGGAAATGGTAATAAGAATGTATTTGTTGGCAAGGTAGTTTACACTTAGGTGGATTCTAAAAAGAACCGATGAAATTGATGGTTAAGTAGGGAACGCCAACACTTATAATGGCCCTAAAAAGCGCCAGTCGTGAAACTTTCAGGCTATTCTTATTCCTGATGATGAAGAGCTGGCTACGGGTAGCTTGATTCTTACCCTGGGAGTCTCTATGTATGGAGTCTGTGATGGAGGGAGGTACGCCGCTGACCAAAGAATATCTCGTCTTCGGGTTGTTCCCCAGACAACCAACCTCTCATCGTTAGACGGGAACATGTGGGTAAGCGCGTTGGGGACGCGACGACCAAGAAGTTAGCCGTTGTGGCTGCCCGTGCCCCTCAGAGCTATTTTCCCTGGCTTACATTTGTAGCTATAAATTCTCTGACTGCACCAGGTGGGATAGTGGGACTGCCACACAACTCTGAAGAGTTGGAGCAGATTGTGCTCTGGCTAGATATGTCTCCTGGTATTATGCCAGAGACGTCATCGGTTAGAATGATTTCTTTTTTATCGCACTCGTCGAGATTCAGGGTGAATATAGACCTGGGTCCCTTACCTGGCTCACCTGGCATACCTTGTATATTTAATATCTTAACTTATAAAAATAATGGGTCACGTGATGAAGCCTCTTTATTAGTTATGTGATTGGCTTAGTCTGGTGAAGCACAGAAAAATTAGAAAATAAGATTTCGTAAATTAAATAAAAAATTAAATAATTTGTAGGTAAATTATATTTAAAATATTGCGTGCTATAACAAATCTATAGCTATTAAAAGTGTTGTGACATATCTATAACTATTGTATTTTCCTTAAAAAAATATTTTAAATAAAAATCTTTAGTTAAATTTTTGGGTTTGTTGCAGGAAGCGCAGTCCCCTATTATGTATAAGTAATACGTGACATCTGTGTATTAGAGAGAGAAGGGCTTACGATAGAATTTTTTCCAAACTCTCCTTTACAATATATAAAATGTAAATAACCTATTAAATAGTAGGGTTCCTCTTGCACGTTTTCCCTTATATGATACATATAGTTCGGATTTACACTGTGTCGCCAAACATATCGATCCTTTGTGGATCCACTGCATATTCTTACAGATAATATTCTGTAATTCATGTCACATATCTGGAAGACATACTTTGAATAAAATTTTATAGTTTTAATATGTATGAAAACTAACAACGTCAGTTACATAAATAAATTAGAGGTTTTAAAAATGTTAAATTATTTGTGGATTTCGACATATATATTGTACGTAGCATTTGTGCATTCAAAGAATGATTGTTTTTTCTATCCACGTATGCTTCTTCGTGGTCGCTCGGTGTAAAAATTTTTATCAGCGTACAATTAATGGCTCGAATGACTCCAGGAAAACCTAAACGATGATCGAAACTAAAACAAGGAATTAATTAATGAGAGTTAGTATTTTTTTTTTACAATTTTGTAATAAAAAATATTAAATTCCATACTTTGCTTGTATATTTTCACGATCCTCGTGCGTCACAGGAAAACGAATATATCGATTTCTAAGTCTATTGATGGCTGTTATCACAACGTATAAATATTTACTGAAGGTGGGTTGGCTCATTGGATGCTGTAAATCATTACCAGCTCCTTTCTGGTATGAACCTTCAGCTAAAAATCTTAAAACAGCCAAAACTTGCAATCGAGGATCTACCGCTAATTCGTGTACTGGCAGAAAATTTTCGATCATTTGTATAAATAATAAGGTGACTCTAGGATACATTCTATAAATAGTTTCTTTCAGATATATTTATTCACTAAAAAAAAATTTATGCATAGGAATCATTCTACCAAAAACGGTATATTTCAGAGGCTGAAATAATCTGAGACTTACAAGCACTTTAATTGTAGTACCTACGAGCAACGATATACATTTCTATTGTACCATCTGCAGAAAAACACCATTGATTGTTTAGAAAAGTTTTCAGATAAAAATCTCCTCACGTGACGTTTCAATCTACTGGGACATGCAATTGACTATTTTTTGTAGAATGGCCCATATATATATTGACAAAAAAATGACCTGTACATTTTTTTGAACACGTCATCTCCAATATTAAATGGATCAGAGCTATCTCTCAAAAAATTACGCCGCAATTTTAACTGCTCTCTTGCTTCTATTCTTTCTTGTCTTTCATGATTAAGCCCTAATAATACTGCAGCTATTCCGAGCATTTTCAAACAAGTTATTTAGATTTTAATTTACTAACTTTTAAACGAACGAATACGATTTATGAGAATCTTATGCAACAATCTTTCTTGGCAATAAGCAATATCATACAATATTAGGTTCATACCAGCACACCGAAATTTACAATAAGTATTGTATCACCAAAAACTTATTGATACAATAAAACAAACTCCGCACGCTGCTAACGGTATATTCTAAACATTAACGCATCGAACCTAGCTTGTCAGCTAACTTTAAGTTTTTGCTGATTAACTTTTGTTGTTTTATTAGAAACTCAAGCATCATTCTTGTTTGGGCGAAAAAGCTTTTGATTTAATCATACAATTGTTGAGTAATTTTGAACAGTTCAAGCCATGGGCAAAGTATTAAATAAGTCCAATAAGAGTAAAAATACTTGTCCGTAAGTGTAATTTTTATGTTTACTTGACTTGCGTATATTTGTTTTTAAAGGTTATATTGTGAAAAGTTTATAAAATTAACATATAATTTTAGTACTACTGTAAGTATAAAAATAAAATGTTCTAAATTAAATTGAAAATATAGAAAAATTGAGAAAGCTAGAAAAAATATGACACTCGCTTAAAAAGGAGCTCTACTTGCTTATATGGAGAGCCATGCAGTCAAACCTCGCAAGGAATAAGTTTGTCAGACCTAACGGAAAAGAAGACCATAGTAGGCCATGGGAAATTCTTGTCAATATCCTTAATGAAATGGACGGTCCATCAAGAGACGGGACAGCTTGGAAAACAATAATATGCTTCTATTTATTTATTTTAAAAAATTCGGTGTTCAAAAAATTTGTATTAAAAAGTGAACACATTATTTTTGGGAGGAAAAAGATCCAATTTAAAAAAGCGCTATATTAAGTACCAATTCTGCGTAGTGCTAAGAAAAGTACCGATTTTGGCGAGCGCTATGAAAGGTAATAATTTAATTAAGTCACATAATCACTTTTTAATTTACAGTCATGGAAAGACACTAAATCAAAAGCACGTCATGCGTATGGAGAACATCAATCTCAAAAAGCAGCTACAGGCAACAATGTCGAGAGCAAAATCGATTTGGATCCACAAATCGAGAGGATCATAAATATCATTGGGTGGTCTCACAACAATGGTTTTCAGTTAACCAATGAAGTGGGTCTGCCAAGTACGTATAGTTGTTTTAGTTTAAAATTTATTTTTTACTCTTTTTAGCGTATACATCGGCATCAAGCTTATGTATTCTGTTTTTTTTATTAATATAATATTGTAATCATTCTTCGCTATCTTTCTTTTTTTCCTTGTATTTGTAGCCTTAATTTAATTGCAAAAATTCATCTAATGTATTAAACATTCAATAAAAATATTTACTTTTCCTTGTGTTGCAGGTTCTTCATATCAACAACATCATGAGATTATAAGTGACAGCAGTGAGGTCATAATAATTGATCATGGTATCTAGTCATTATCACACAACTAAATTTTGATTTTTTAAATTTTCATACAATAATTATTTAAAACCATGATTCCAGATGAGCCAAAAACTGATTTCTCAAGAACAGCCACAAGTGGAATATACAAAGACGAATCAAAGCCAAAAAGAAAAGAAATGGATTTGAGTTACTATATCGATTTAACAAATGATGGTAATATTCTACGCATATTTTAGTCAGTTAAAAATATTTAATAACTTTTTTTTATAACAGAGTTTAAAAGTATGACCTCTATTCCTCCATCAGTGACCGAAGACGCAAAACCGATTATTCAAGCTACAGTTGACCTTACAGTACCAGGTATACGTAAAAAAAAATTTTTTTCCATTAATATTGTACTTCAACAAATTTTAAAACCACTTTGTGAACATTTTTTTCAATTATACTCCAATTCAGTTGGTAATTTGATTTTAATCTGAGCATTAAATTTTGTATGACCATAATTTAAAAAATTATTTTTCAAAACATAATTATGGGCATGTTTGTAGAATTGAGTCCACTGAAAGCTACAAATGTTGAAAGTATCTATCAAGGTATAGATACGAAAATTAATTTTACGGATGATGGTATGACTTAACATTTTAAATATTTAAATCCCAAACTTACCCATAGAGTATTTGTATAAAAAAAAAATTTAGGATTGCCTAAGCAAATAACGAATTTGATAAATGTGGAATTCAAATGCGAAAAAGAGCCAATAATAAAGACTTAAAAAAAAGAAGAATCAGTTTCTGTAAAGTCGAGTGAAACATCCTTGAAAAAACCGGAGACCACTTAAATCACAAGCTTTAAAAACAGATGTAAGAAGATTTTTCTTCTTTAAAATTTCATTTGCAATCATTTTTAATTTAAAAAATTATTTAACAATAGCAATGACAGATATTATACACAATGCAGTAGATGCCGTTTCCCAAAATACATTTTCTGTCAATAAATTGATTGATAATTTGTAAATATTTATGGTGAACCAAGATAAAAATGATAAAGATAAAAATGAAGAGTTAAAAAAAATTAATCAAAATTTGATCAAGATCACTGAAGTCTTAGAGACTATATGTGAGGCTAACCTGAGTCAAGTCGTTGATAAAAGTTAATATAAGGTATTTATTATAATTGTGTACTTAGTAATGTTATTTATTTCTTTGATTAAAACTAATATATATTTTTAGAGAAATGAAAAAATCGGGAAAGAGAAAACTATTCGTTAATTTTTTTTTTTTTATCAGTATATTCAATAAATCTAATAATTAACGCTGCCAGTTTAGATCCTAAGCAAGAGTGCTATAATTTAATACTGATAAGCTGTCCAAGGCTTGGATCCTTTTGTTCATTGCACATGCAGTAGCTACAGAATAAACAAGAGCGCCTCCGTGCTCGCTCACTGAATATAATTTTTATGTTCTTCCATTATCGTAACTAAATATTTGTCACTACAGTTTAGTGTAACGTTAAAACACTGAAGCTTCATTAAATGATGTTATTAAAGATGTTTTTTGTAATGTAACACTGTAATAATTAAAAAAAAATCAATACTGCAAAATGTATACGTGATTGAATACATTTTCATTGACACACGCATAAGAGTGTTACTTTTTTTGGCTAAACAGCAGCCCCGTGCGGCTCAGCTTGTGCGCAGAATAAACAGAGTGTCTGCTGCACCGCCATGTTTCCGTAGGAAGGCCGAATGTTTTTTGGATCAAGCCCAGAGATCTTTTGCTGTGCATTTAAGTGCGTATGCTTGAGCATTGTCCTTACATATATTTAATGTGTGTACTCGTGAAGCACTGGAGCAGGAGAAAAAAAGTTTAAGGATATACTGTCAATTTCTCGCCCAAATTCAAAAGCGCGAGAAAACAATCTCGCGCGCTTTCGCTTTTCCATACCTCAATCGAGCCCCAAGTGAATAGTAAGTTGTTTTCCCTCTGTAGTTGCGAGTTGCGGTGGACGTGTTTGTGTGATCGCATCGACCGGGTACTTCGGGGTTAGGACTTTCCCCGGGAGAGGAGGTAAGCGGGCATGGGGACAGTTTGGCGGTGTTGCGCCATGGTTGCTGTCACGGGCGACCGGGACGCCGGTTTGATGCCGGGTACGCCTGGCCTCACCTGCGTGCCGGGATGCCATCACCACGGCATAATCATGGCGATCGCACGTGATATTTTGTCAAACTCAAAAGAGAGCATGACAGTGAACAAAATACCCAAAATAAAAGACAAAAAAGAGACAATGACAAAAGTAATAAGAGTGAAAGTAAAGCCAAAGGACAAGGTGGAAACGCAAACGAAAAGAAAGGTGAGACTGTACTTAATCAAAGCAACGTTGATTTCTCCCTGTTTTCAAGGTCTGTCAGTGACGCAAAAACTGATAATTACAACATAATTAAATTCATTGCCGACTCAGGAGCAACCGATCACTTAGTTAACTCTAGACTGGTGTTTAAGAGCTTGAATTGCAGTAAGACAGGCAAAGTTAAATGTGCAAATAGTAATCCTTTAGCAGACTTGAAAACGGAGGGAGAAGGTACGGTTGTTGGTAGAAACAATAATAATGACTTAACACTGAATAACGTGATTTGTTCCGAATCTTTGTCAGAAAATTTACTCTCTTTGAGAAAATTTGTAGATTTAGGCCTGGCCATATACCTTGTCAATAATAAAATCGATATATTCGATCCAACTTCGAACGAGTCATTTGTTACAGGAGTCTATCAACAGCCATACTGGCTTATTGAATTGAACATTCATAACAAAGATAAAATAAGACTGACAGGTAGCTAGCATACCTGGTGACGAATGGCTCAGGCGAACCTCGGTATAATACACGAAGCAGAGCGATAACAAAAGACAGCAACCAAGACAGAAACTCTAGTAAAAATGTCGAGCAAGAGGAACTTACTGAAAATTTATCAATGCCATACCCCTTAGACTCTTGGTTCGAAAACTCTATGAAAGACCGTAAGCTTTTGAAACCGGATAAAATAAGTGTGGAAAATGCATCCATCAATGACAGTTATAAAACCTTTGAGAAGACAAACTCCATAAACGAAGCAGTCCTGTGGCACGTTAGCTTAGGGAATGCTTCCCTCGCCTACCTTACAGCTTTTCAGAAAAAATTTTCTGATATCAAGGATTTAACGAAAGTCACGTTTGATGACAGTATATCCAGTTGTGACGTGTATGTTCGATGGCAAAATTCAGCAAACTCCCCACTAAGACAGTAAGAGTAAGAGCTACAGCTCCCCTCCAGATCATTCATTCGGACACCATGGGTCCAATAAGTCCGATCTCACATCCCAAACGCTACAGGTATGTGTCGGTATTTGTGGACGACTATTCAGGATGGCCATGACATATCCAATGAAAGCTAAAAGTGATACAGGAATTTGCTAAGAAAATTTTGTTCAAAGTTCCAGAAATATCTTAGGGTATGACGCCAAGTTCTGCTACCTTAGGTCTGACCAAGGCACAGAGTTTACCGGTGGCTACACCCGAGAAATGTTACAAAGACTGGGGGCCGAACTGCAGCTGGCTAGCTCAGGTACACCAGAGCATAATGGAAGGGCTGAACGTTTCAACCAAACAATTGCAAAGAAAACAAGAGTCTACATGTTTGATTCCGGTCTCCCAGAGAACATTTGGGACTTGGCCCTGAGCGCGGCAGTCTATGTATACAACTGGACACCTCACAGATCAAATGAAATGGAAATCCCGTTGGCGAAATTTGTACCGCATAAAAACGTCAACATCGAGCAGTTGAAACGGTTTGGATGCTTAGGCTATATAAAAATTCAAAGAAATTCCGGTCCAAAATTCGGCTCATTAGCTCAGCCAATTGTTTTAGTAGGATACCCTGCCACAGAATTTATCCTGATGAAACCAGAAGACGGAAAGTTTTATGAGAGTAAAGATGTGAGATTCAATGAACGACTGGTGTACAAAGACATATATTTAAAGAACCATATACTGAATTGGGAATTAGTCACAAAAGAAATTAATAATGACAGCTGGCTCCTGAAGTTTTACGAAGAAATGAAAGAGAGTACAAAAACGAAGGGAGAGACCGTTAAACGAAAAAAAGGACGACCGCCGAAAAAATCTGATACAGGAAAGACAGAAGAGACTCCACCATCAAAACGACAGAAACCGATACATGACACTAGCTTCACAGGACTGCAGATAGCCAATGACCCAAACAACCAAATCAGCTTTGGGCAAGAAAACTTGGACGAAGAAGACTGCTCTGTAAATCAAAATCAAGATGAAGGGTACCATGCGTTATTGGCAGAAATTTACAAAAATCCAACCAACTACCAAAAAGCCCTGAGGAGTAAAAATAGCACAGAATGGTTGAAAGCAATAGATAAAGAGTTGAAAGCAATAAACGACAACAACGTCTGGAAGATTGTGAAGAAACCAATGACTGATGGCATAGGCAGAAAACCAAATGTAATTGATTCTCGATGGGTTCTAAAAAGGAAAGAAGACAACTTCGGAAACATAAAATACAAGTCCAGGTTAGAAATCGTGTATTTAAAGACAGAAATTAATATGATTTGTTATAAATCTACGCCCCAGTCTGTCGACTGGCTGTAATCCGAGTCTTGTTGGCAGTTATTAACAAATATGATTTGGAAACATGACAGCTTGATGTCAAGACTGCATTCCTGAATGGTACATTAAATGACGAGATATATATGGAAATACCAGACGGTATTCTTTGTGCCCAAGAGTTAAGAAAGACCAAAGTTCGTAAATTGGAAAGATCCCTGTACGGACTTAAGATTAGTTCCAAACGTTGGTATGATAGATTCTCAGAGACAGCTGCGAAAATAGGACTCTTGGAATATTCAAGTGAGCCTTGCCTATTTATATGGAAATGTGATGACAAATTTTTGATTTTGATTCTTTATATGGACGATATGCTAATGGCCATCAACGATGTTAGAAAACTTATGGAAGTATGGATAAGCTTAAAGCCGAATTCGAAATGACCGACCTGGGGGAAGCGAATAACTTCCTGGGAATACAAATCGACAGAGACAGAGTGAATCGAACTATTTGATTAATATAGAAAACCTACACAAATAAAATACTGCAGAGATTTGGCTTAGATAATACACAACAGTGCAAAACACCTATGGTGACAAGACAAGTTGTTAACTTACAGCGAAGAGAAAAACAAGAATCTGGGAACGAAGAAGACCGAAAAACGGACGAACCAGAAGATTTTCCTTATCGGGAAGCAGTTGGTAGTTTGCTGTATCTGGCAAACACTGTTCGACCCGATATCTCCTATGCAGTGAAAGTATTAAGTAGACATCAGATTATTCCTACAGAAGACAGACAAATGGTTAAGAGAGTTTTCCGTTACCTCAATGGTACTAGAAAGAAAGGACTGACACTTAAAGGAAACACAGAAATCATGACTGCTTATTCTGACGCAAGCTTCGCGGACTGTAAAGATTCGCACACGACAAGCGGATACGTTATAAAACTATTTGGCGACTCTGTGTCTTGGAAAACACACAAACAAACATATGTCTCGTTATCGACTTGCCAGGCTAAATACATTGCAATGAGCAAGGCATGTCAAGAACTGATGGCTCTAAGAAACACTTTGACAGCGATGTTAAACACTACATTTTATCCAATGACTGTATGGTGCGATAATAAAGCGGCCGAAGCAAGCACTAAGTCTTATGGTGGAACTAAACTCAGACACATAGCGTCTGTACGAGAACATTATGTGAAAGAATGCGCTAAATACGGGTTTATAAAAATCAAATGGATCGCCTCTAAAGAACAGATTGCCGACATTTTTACCAAAGCTTTACCGATTGAACTGCATGAGAAATTGACTGAAAAACTGCTAAATGACATAACATTATCCAGGTCTATCTTTCAAATCTAACCATTATTGTTTAAATCTGTTTTAGGCAACAATCAGTAAAGGAGTTCCAGAAGACAACAAGAAGAAGACCGTCAGTTCACTTGCAGGGAAACGATAAGACAATCAGTCATAGACAACTTGAGATTGGCGTTCTGTGAAACTGAAGGGAGTATTGCCCAGCAAACATAAAGACATCTTTATGATGTCTACAAGATGTCTTGCTGTAATGAAAGATTTCTTCAAGAATTTCCAAAAGAAAACCTAAAGACATCTTGTAGATTTCTAATGTCCATCTAAAAGTCTTATTTAGAAAATTTTAAAAGACGTCTTTACGATATCTTTCAGAAAATTCTCAAAGAGGGCTTTTAGATATCTTTCCAGAGGCGTATACAAATAGTAAATGGAGCAATAAAAGACCAAGGCCGAATTAAACTCAAGCTTATTATCTTTTATAACTTTAATACTTTATATTTCACAAACTGTATTTGAATACTGTCAACACAATAAAGTTATAAGATTTAATAAGCTTGAATTTAATTAGACCTCTGTTTTTTTACTGCTTGTTTCATTGATTTACTAATTTAACACTAATTTTTATTTTTCAAAAAATATAAGACATGAAATATTTAAGTATACATTTGAAGTTCCAAGTTTAACGGTGATAAATTTAAAATAAAATGAATATTTTTGGTTAAAAACAAACTCTACGGTATAGTAATTCAAAACTTAGCTAAAAAAAATACTATCGTTACTTTTGAAGGCAAAATTATTTACGAAACGAGATCAAATTTATCTTTTATCTTTTTAAGCCTCATTTCTTTTTCTCTCTCTTTCGATTCTCTCATTCGTGTACCTTATCCTGTCGCTAGACTTTTGTATCCATATTTTTATTCGTTCAAAAACTTTCTCTTCCGTAATATTATATTTATTTTTGATCATTTCTAAAAAATATATATTAATTAATAGAAGGAACTAGAAATTTTCTTAGGATGTCTTAAATTTAAATTGTTTACCGTTAATTATTTTAGGAAAGTTAAAAGAGTCGATGCGCAGTTTATTTTCTTTATGAATATTCCAAGTCAATTGGTTTGCTAGTGAATCTATAATTTTTTCCATTATATTTGCCACTTCCTTTTGCATATCACGACCACCGATGATACTAATTTTTTCAATCTGT
>NW_019379807.1:127270-161579 GCF_000648655.2 Copidosoma floridanum | reverse complement strand
GAATTGTGGTACTAAGAGCTTACCCTGGGCTCAAGGATGACAGAGGTGCGAAGCAGGTGAACACAATGACGAGACAGTGAGTAAAAGACTTAAGATTTATTGAATACAGCAATGTTTACTTTTACAAAGAACGAACTTTCGAGAACAGTCGTGGCTTGGATCGCAGCAGACTGGCGCGTGCCGTGGTCTATGCTGGTCGGGGCGAGATCCGCGAGTGAGTGAGTGAGGCGGGCCGCACTCGCCACCTAAAGGTGGGCGCTCCATAGAGCTTTTCTTCCTGAAGATGGCGCGCTCTACTATTGTGTTCGCGGGATGAGCTGTTGTTTCCTGCGCGTTTTTTGTTTTGCGCTTTGGCTAGCGGAAACCGCCACAGGGGCTCCCCGCTTAGTGCAGTCGGCCGTAGGCAGGCTGAACGATACCCGTTTGTTGGCCTTGGCCGCCTTGGGTGGCTCAGGTGTTGGCTGCGGCATAGACGTGGGGGCTGGTGATGGCGTTGGTGGGCCTGGATTTGGTCCAGAGGCAGGCGAGGGTGATGCGGTCTCAGCTTGGCCGGAGACTGGCATGTCCGAGCGCTCCAGATATGCTGGCTTCAGGGTGTCCGTAGAGCAGATGCGGGGGCGTCCGTTGATTTCAATGGTGAAATTCCGGTTGTCGATTCGTCGGATCACCTTGTGTGGTCCTGTGTAAGGTGGGTCCAACGGCTTTCTAATTGCGTCGACGCGCTTGAAGACGTGCGTGCACGTCTGCAAGTCGCGGAAAATGAAAGGCTTGTGCGGGGAGTCGTGCCTGGAAGCTTGGACTGGTTTAATGGATTGCTGCAGCTGACGAAGGCCTTGAATGAAAGACGGTGGGTCCGCATTCGGGTGGCTGGTGGTTGTGAAAAAATCTCCAGGCACTCGGAGCGTTGTCCCGTAGAGCATCTCGGCTGGGGAGGCTTGTAGGTCCTCTTTAAAATACGTGCGCAGTCCTAGCAAAATCAGTGGCAGGGCGTCAGGCCAGGGAATGTCCTCGTTGCACATTAAACCGGCCTTGAGCGTTCGGTGCACTCGCTCCACCATTCCGTTCGACTGCGGGTGGTACGGTGTGGTTTGGATGCGGTTAGTACCGGGCTTCTTATTGAGCTCTGTGAAGAGCGCCGATTCGAACTGTGCGCCCTGATCGGAGGTAAGCGTCAGCGGCGTTCCGAAATTCGTCATCCAATTGTCGACTAGGGCCTTTGCGACAGTAGAGGCTTGTTGATCCGGAATCGGAACTGCGATAGGCCATCTGCTGAAGTGATCGATGATCGTTAAACAATATTGTTGTCCCGCTGTCAGTGGCAGCTTGAGGAGATCGACGTGGATGTGGTCAAAACGTCCTTCGGGGGTGTCAAAATCACCGAGGGCCGACCGGTTGTGATAATGGACTTTGGACTTTTGGCACGGCTCACACTGTTGCGCCCAGCTCGTTGCGTCTTTCCGCATCTTGGGCCACATGAATTTTTGCGCCACCAGGCGTGCAGTGGCTCTGATGCTGGGGTGCGCAAGGTTGTGGAGTACCTCGAAAGCCGTCCTGCGAAGCGTCTCAGGCAGGTAGGGGCGTACCACTCCCGTGGAGGTGTCGCAGTAGATGAGGTGACCATCGATGGTGAGAGGCTGAAGATCGAGGCGCGGGTCCGAGAGGAGGTGCTCGAGCTCTTGGTCTTCGGCTTGGGCCTTGGAGACGGTCTCTGGGTCGATGACTGAAGGCATAGCTATCGTGTTTACGCGTGAGAGTGCGTCAGTCACCACGTTGTCTTCACCTTTGATATGGCAGAGAGTAACCTGGTGTTGGAGGATATAGTCGAAATGTCGGACCTGCCTGGTCGAAGCCTTGTTTGAGGGCTGTCGAGCGGCGTAGACAAGCGGCTTATGGTCTGTTAAGACCGTGAAAGGGCGTCCTTCTAAGATCCGCTTGGAAGCTTTGATCGCTGCGTATATCCCCAGGAGCTCCTTGTCGTATGCGGCGTAATTTTGTTCGGCCTTGGTGAGTTTCCTTGAAAAAAAACTAAGTGGCCTCCAGACACCCTTTGAATGCTCCTGCTCTAAGGCTGCGCCGATCGCCGTGTCCGAGGCATCAGTCCTTAGGGCGATGACAGTGTCCGGCCTGAGGAAAGTCGTCGTGGCTGCCTTGGCCAAGGCTTGTTTGCTAAGCTGGAAAGCTGCGTCAGCTTCAGGAGTCCAAGACAGCGGGGCCTTTTTTTTTCTTAGGCGGGAGATCCTTTAGTAGATCGTTGAGAGGTGCCAGTATGTTGGCCGCCCCAGGGATGCAACGCCTATAGAAATTGAACATTCCCAGGAAACGGCGGAGCTCGGATGAGTAGTTAGGCTTCGGAAAATCCTCTACGGCTTTGACTTTGTGTTCTGGGGGGCGGACGCCGTCTGCTGAGACGACGAATCCCAGATAATCCACTTCGTCTTGACCAAGGACGCTTATCGATGGGTTGATTCGTAGCCTCCTCTGACGTAGGACGTCGAAGAGTTGGCGCAGGTGCTCCAGGTGTTTCTCATGACTCTCGGAGGAAACCAAAATATCATCCAAGTAACACCGAGCGAACGGAGGTTCGCGCAGGACGTGATCCATGGTGCGCTGCAGAGACTGTGCGGAGTTGCGGAAACCCATAGATGTCCGTGTGAACTCGTACAGGCCAAATGGCGTGGTGATCGCAGTCTTCGGGACGTCTTCCTCGGTGACCTCCACTTGATAGAACGCTTTCCTCAGGTCAATGACGGACAAAATCTTTTCTGTCACCTCCTGCAGGAGGTCCCCGATGACTGGAAGTGGGTACCGATCCGGTTTGGTACAGGCATTCAGGCGCCTGTAGTCGCCGGTTACTCTCCAGCCTCCTTGGATCTTCTCGACTAGGTGTAGCGGGCTTGCCCAGGGGCTAGATGATGGTCGCATGACGCCCTGTTCCATCAGACGGCGAACTTCTTCCTTGGCAGCGAGTAGGCGCGGCCCAACGTATGATGGCGACGTCCGTGTCAGCGACGATGAAGGTCCACGTGGCCGGCCGACGGATACCCAGGTTGAGCGTCAGCGTGTGAGTCCCGTAGGTGGCAATGGGCAAGGCGTTGGCTGCCGTCAAAGTTAATGGCTGGCGCAGGAGCTCTCGGCCTTTTACCAGGGCCTTCGGTAAAAGGGAGACGATGGATCCGGAGTCGATGAGAAAACGTGTGCGGGTCTGGCGGTCGTACACATGCAGGCGGTTCTCCGAGGGACCTAGATTGCCCACCTCCAGCGTTTGAGGCGGAGGGGGCTTTACCGGTTTTCCGACGTCGAAACGAAAGAGCAGGGAAAGCGACATGCTCGTGCGTCGGTCCCGAACCTCTGATGGTACCAGCACCAATCAGGGTGATCTGCTGGCGTCTGAGACCGATTGCGTTGGCCCCTGCCTTGAGACCTGGAACGACCTCTCTGCTGTAGTTGGGGTTGCTGCTTGTCGCTCACCACCTGTTTGAGCAGCTTCCTCAACTCGGCCATCTCCTGCGCCAGGCTACTCCCTGCGGCCGACACCGAACTGTGGCCGGAGTCCAAGGGGGACGGGGACGGCGTCGATGGAGGGCGGCTGGTGACCGCGTGCACCTGGGGCAGCTTTTCGGTCAACTCGTCGGCCATGGCGCTCAAGTCATCAAGCGCAGCCGTCTTCATTATCCGGAGCATGCAAGTAATCTGTTGGGGCAAAAGATCGAACCACCTAATTTTCAATATTTCTTCGGTAACCTTATTTCCAGCGAGGGTTTTCATTTGACGCAGCAATTGTGAGGGTTTCAAGTCAGCGAGCTGCAGCCCCCCAAAAAGTTTACGAAGCTGAGTGTCAACTGAGTCGGCAAAACGGGTAAGGATTGGCCGTTTTCAAACCAGTGTACTGGTTATCTGCAGGCGGATTCGTGAGCACGTCGCTCATTTCGGACACGGCTGGGCCCTCCAAGGCCGTGACGACTGCGAGGTACTTGGCTCGGTCGGAGGTTATGTCGTTGGCTTCGAAAACTGCCTCGACTTGTACAAACCATGCGGCCGGCGACTTGGCCCAAAAACGAGGAAGCTGGGGCCTGGGAGTCGTCATAGTGCGTGCTTGTTGTTGACCAGCGACTATCGGTGTCAGCGTGTCCTGGGTTGACGGCGGCTGCACACTGTTTGAGGGCGTGGGCGCGGTTTGCTGTAGTTGTAGGTCTTGCTGAAACTGCGCCTCCTCCCTCTGTTGGACTCGGCGCGCGTGACGTTCTTCGCGCGTTGACGACGTTTCCTCGTCGGCGTTGGCCAGGGTGGAAAAAGCCGATCCACCTACTCCAGCAACGTGCGCTTCTACAGAGCAGTGCAGATGCAATTTAGTCGCACTCGTTGGAAATCGTGGCGAGAATTTGAGTCGCTGCAGCGTGAGGTGTACAGCGTACGCAAACGGGCGAAAAAAGAAAAATCTTACATTCGTGCCCGCGCACATACACAAAGCACTTGCGCTACACTGTCGCACACGGAGAGCATGAGAGAGAGAGAAGGAGAAAGTCGTTAAGATGCGCTTGCGAGGTTATGTTGCAAATCGCCGACCCGGGAGGGCAACGTGCTCAAGCGTGAACTCGACGGCCGAGGGCAAATTGACCTGGACGGCAGGTCGGGGGTATAGCGCGAGAGAATGAAGACTGAACACAAGGAGCCGGCAAGCTAACTTGGTCGCGGCCACTTGCCTTTCTGTTTGTTCGCAACGCTAAGTATCTCACTTTTTTTTTTTTTTTTTTCACTGAACGAAGGCACTGCACTGCTTACCTCGTGTTGAGTATCCTGGCAGGATCGCCACTTTGGGGAATTGTAGTACTGAGAGCTTACCCTGGGCTCAAGGATGATAGAGGTGCGAAGCAGGTGAACACAATGACGAGACAGTGAGTAAAAGACTTAAGATTTATTGAATACAGCAATGTTTACTTTTACAAAGAACGAACTTTCGAGAAACGGTCGTGGCTTGGATCGCAGCAGACTGGCGCGTGCCGTGGTCTATGCTGGTCGGGGCGAGATCCGCGAGTGAGTGAGTGAGGCGGGCCGCACTCGCCACCTTAAGGTGTGCGCTCCATAGAGCTTTTCTTCCTGAAGATGGCGCGCTGTACTATTGTGTTCGCGGGATGAGCTGTTGTTTCCTGCGCGTTTTTTGTTTTGCGCTTTGGCTAGCGGAAACCGCCACAAATCTACTAGTGACCTCAAACGCAAGTATAAAAGCCCTGCAACTACTCCAGTACAGAGCTGTATATCTATATACACTGGAAACTAGTGGGAGGTACTAAAAAGGTGGAGACAATCAGCACCACGTGACCCTATTCACAGCACTAAATCAGCCACAATCTAGACCAACAGATAGAAAATTAAAAGTTGCTAACTGCTAGGTAGTGCTATTTGTGGCAAAATGAGAACTTGTGTTTTACCCGAAAATCCATCTTCGAAAAAATAAACCCCTTCGACAAAAGCAAAACCAGCCGCAACTTTACTAGGTGGTTTTCTACAATCTTATCTTGACTTGTCTTATTTTACTAATGTATAAAGCAAAGTTGCTAAAACCGTTTTAATCGCTAACTGTAAAAACTACTCAACCGATCTAGTTGAAATTTTGCATACTGATTCTTGACAGTTCCTGGATGGCTTTAGTATGGTTTTTATCTTGAATAATTAATAAAAAACCAATAAACATGCTCAAAGTTTTGCAAAAGTACGCTATCTTTTCGCTTTAGTTTGGTAGGATCCACTTGCTGGAATAAAAGTAAAATCCAAGCTATTTTCAATATAAGTAACTGGGTTGGGTTATAACATACCTAAGAAAATTTCCGAAAACCATAGTCGTTCACCAGCAGTGCATGAAGAGAAGAGTTGTGAGCCGTACAGCTGGGTAATATGGCTACCGATAACATTCTTTTCCACTTTTCATCATATTTCATCGGCCTCCTCCTTAGTGGTTAACCCCAACGGCATACCCACAGTGGAGGTATTCTCCAGGCCAACTTCCGCGACCACCGGTGAACATTTGGTTATCCGGGGAACAACCCGAAGACGAGATATTCTTCTTAATATGGACAAGAAAGATTATATAAAGCCAGCCACTATTAAACTACATCAGTCATTTACCGGTGGACGTCACGAGCGGACTTGTTTGTTGCAAAGCTGGGAACTCCGCAGTGACTGGCGACCTTATTTATTACCTTCTTGACTCTAAGCATTCAACTAGGAACCACCGATCATTCCGAGAACTGAGCTGGGCGAACCTAATATAACTACTAAAGCTATGAAGGAAAAATAAATTTCAGCAAACGCGAGTCTCCAACGGGCTAGCATCACGAACCAATCTCCCCAACTTAGATCACCGAAACAACACTCAAACTACATTGCCAAAAAATTCATTCTGAAAAACATTTTCGGCAACGGTTTGTCAACTAAAAAACTATTTAAAACCGGCCACTATTAAGCCACGCCAGTCATTTACTGGCAGACGTCACGAGCGAAGTTGTTCGTCGCGAGGCTGGGAACCCCAGCTACCAAAGACCCTACGTTTTACCTTCTCGACTCTAACATTCAACCAGGAATCACCGATCCTCTCCAAGGTCTGCGCGGGGAGAACCTAATAGCTATGAAGAAAAAATAATAATCGTAAGCCAACGGAGCAGTTTTCAACGGGCAAGCATCACGAACCAATCTTTCCACCTTAGATTACTAAAACAACTGAGCCTGCAAAAAAGAAGGTGCTTTAGACACCGTCTTCGACGTTATACCAGGAGATGTTGGGAAAGAGCTCTACAATTAGCTCCAAGGCTTCAAACGTTGTAGTTTTCCTCCCGATCAGTGTGGTGCGGCAATAACAGGCCAGAGAAGATCACCCTGAGGTATGCAGGCAGTCACGTTTACTGGAAACTTCAGTCAAGAAAGAGTTTACTTAAGAAACTCACCTTTTTTTTTAGGGCAATCGGACGTTGAACTACCTTATAAACAAATATATTAGAACTTAACAAAGTTGACAAAAAACAACCTTTTGGGCTCACAAAAGTTATAACCTTTCCTATAGTTGCAAAAGGACGAATTAGAAAGAAAACTTCAAATGGTAATTGGTTACTCTGGTAATTGGCAATAGTAATGGCAAATAGACTGCAAATATTCCAAACAAAAATATTTTTAATAAGACTTTTTTTTGTTCTGAGAAGTGTCAAATATAGATATAAAATTTTTAACTGAAAACATTTTACATTACGTGTCAACAACACACTACGGTGTTCTATTCAGTTAGTCTAGTGAAACCGAAATAGGGAGACCGCTAGTAATTTATATTCCAAACCAACGTTGCGATAATTTTTGGATTTAATAAAGTGGGGTTCAAAGTGTAAGAGAGGTATTGAAATTAGACTCGTTTCAAATAGTGTACCTGACTCACTGACGAGCGTACCTAAGTACGCAAGCAACTTTTCATTTGGAACGTTCAAAATGAAAAAATCATGGCACGTCAAAATCTATATGTACAAAATACACCTATACATAACGTATCCATATAGTTCTAATGTATGTTCTGCATCAGCTTTCTGAAGCCTCAAATTTCATACATTTGAAGCATTTAAAGTTTTCCTTCCGATTCACCCACTTACGACTATAGGAATAGTTAAGACTTTTGAGAGCCCAAAAGACTGTTTTTGTTCAACTTTGTTAAGTTGTAATATGTTTGTTGGCAAGGTATTTCGACGTTCGATTGCCCTAAAAAGAACCGATAAGCTGAACTTTCTCTTACTGAAGTTTCCAGCAAACGTGACTGCCTGGATACATCAGGATGATCTTGTCTGGCCTGTTGTTATAGCACTAGACTGATCAGAAAGAAAACTAGAACCTCTGAAGCGTTGGAGCTAAATGTAGAGCTTTTTCTCAACGTCTCCTGGTATTATGTTAAAGACGTTGGTGTCTATAAAGCA
This sequence comes from Copidosoma floridanum, assembly GCF_000648655.2. The sequence goes on along the minus strand of NW_019379807.1, from coordinate 153,639 downwards.
CCTTCTTTTCTGCAGAACATTTCCCCAGATAACAAACCGTTCACCGTTGGTTGGGGCAGGAGGCCTAGAGAATATCTCCTCTGTGGGTATGGCGTTGGAGCGAACAACTGAGGAGGAGGCCGATGAAATCTCCAGTTGGTGAGGCTACGAGAACTTCTCAGGGTTATTTTCCCTAGCTTGCTGTTGTAGCAAAATATGCTTCAGTAGCATCAGGTTGGTTGAAAGAACACTGAACTCCTAATTATTATACCAGACTGTGCTTTGGCTAGATATCTCCTGGTATTACGCCAGAGACGTTGGCGTTTAGAATGCCTTTTATTCGTGGTTCTCGTTAATCTTGGTGGTTAAGGGTTCTCTTAGCGTAGACGTTGGAGAGGATGGCTACTTTCTGGTTAAATGCTGAGAATCGAGAGGGTAACCAAGGGTCTTTGGTGGCTGGGGTTCCCTGCTCGCGACGAACAACTCCACTCGTGACGTCTGCCAGTGAATGACTGTTGTGGTTTAATAGTGGCCAGTTTTAAATAGTTTTTCAAGAGATAAACCGTTGCCAAAAATGGTTCTAAAAAGGAATTTTTTGGCAAGGTAGTTTAACGTTAAATGTCCCTAAAAAGAACCGATAAGATTGATGGTAAAGTAGGGAACGTAAATACTTATAACGTCCCTGAAAAAGGCCTGTGGTGATATTTTTATACACAATTTAAAGTCGTTATGACAAATTCTTTCAAAGCGTTGTTAGGAGAAACGGACTCCTTATTTTCCGAGATGTACGCACTAAATAGTTTAAGTGGTAGTGCTAGTGCAGGTGATAATAGTGCACAGTTCCTCTCGATGCGTATCATGACAGACAGCCAGCCAATGGACCAGCAACCTCTCGACCTAAACACCCGAGACCCTCGCATCACCCGATGCCACTTCCAGCGGGAATGCAGCCCGCTCTCAGCAACGATGCCACCCGAAATTACCAGAGAACTCGCTAGCTAGAAAAAAAGTATCGAGTACCTGGAAAATATGGTAAGTGAGTACTCTGTTCAGCTGGAAAATTCCATCCAGCTACTTAACTCGCTAAAGCGCTCCAACGCGGAGAAGGACGCGACCATTGCAGCACTCTCTGCAAAGTCCCCACTCACAGCGAAAATTCCGCTTGTAAAAGGCCTGGGCCTTATAAATCCGTCACCAGGATATGGTGACCCCCTGAACCTCAAAAATTCTTCCACTGTGGAAGATGAGCAAAGACACAAAAAATTCTGCAGCCAACTTCTCTGACATGGAAATAGAAAAATCCTCAATCCAAGTGTCACCACTCAGCTCTTCCGAGGCAGGAAAAAACGCTTTCAACGGTCATCTTAAGGACCAAGCTCAACATGATACGGAGGAAGCTAGTAGTGTGCCCAAATAGAAGGCATCCCCACCGATCACAATTTTGGACCAGAAATTATGGCCCAAGATTAACAAAGCCCTCATCGCGGAGAATATCCCTGTCCACCGCGTCATTACGACCTCCGAAGGTACACGCGTGTATCCCGACAACGTCGACAGTTTTTGACGACTCATCCTCGACCTTGATGAGAAAAAGGTTGAGTTTAAAACCCATCAGCTTCACGAGGGCCGTGAAATGATAGTCTTCATCCATGGCGTTAACATTGGCTACACAGAAGCTAAAATACTGGACATGATCCAGGAAAAAGTACCCTCTGCCCGTCCTGACTATCGCATGACCAAAGGTGACCGAACCTGGTAATTAGTCACTGTTACGAACAAGAGATCTGTTCGTGTAACATAAGCTTGTATTACTCTGTGCACGGACAGTCGACTGGAGACCAGTGAAGAGCCAAAGAAAACTACTTGAACTTATATCTGGGTGTGGGGGCGGAGGGCCGATTATCAGGGCAGCGCAGGGGTGCCTGTGCATGGGAGGCCGGTATTTGCAGGTCTCCCATGTAGGGCCACCAAAGTTTGAAATTATGCGATCCCGTGCCCAAAGTGATGTAGTTAATGAGGATCAAACGTATGGGTAGAGACGTCAACGACGACTTAAGCCGTTCAGGCGACAGGTGTTCTGCCTCAATGCTACGCGTATGTAAATCTAGAATTGAGACTGTAGAGGGTCACGGTCCACTGGTCGCATTCGATAATTCGCATTATAGGCAACACGGAATGTATACACATACACACATGTGTTCATGCGTAAAAGGTCTGGCGTCGACAAGTTAGGAGGCTGTAATGATAGGTGGCGATGAGAGAGAGAGAAGAAGGGCAAGGTGGTGATTGTGTATCCGGCGTGAGCATCGTTAGTTAGTTGGCTTTATGACGCGTAACGAAGAGGTAGGTGTCGACGTTCAGCTTTTATATACATAATGAATAAATACATAAACGTTAATTCTTGATCTTATTTATCTGTGTACTTCAAAAGTGGAAATCGAGCGACATTCCCCAATGTCGCCGTTGCCAAAAATTCAATCACACGGTAGCCTACTGCAGTGCTGCCTTTGTTTGTGGTTTCTGTAGCTCAAACCACGCAACCGCAACCTGTCTAAAAATGACAAAGACCAAGTCAGCCCTCTCTGTGCAAACTGCAATAGCGAGCACCGCGCATTTTACCGAGAATGTCCAAAAATCCCCCAAAAAGGAACTCACGCTCCCAAGATAGGGACTGCCCCCTTCTCCCCTTTTTGTGAAATCCATCCTTCGGACAACAACCCAAGGCTCGAATACCATTTGCCAAGGGATATCATACGCAAATGTTGCATCCTCCAAAAACCACCAAACAGGAGTTCAACCTCTGACTCCTCTGTTCAACACACTTCCCCCCATTAAGACAATCCTCCACTCAATAATGACCCTGCTGACTCGCCTCGACCAAAGAGTTTCTGGTCTCGAGGGCAACAGAACAGCAGCACGCTAGACAGAGACTTTGCGCAGCCCAACTGGAATACGAAGCAGTTGGAGTCGAAGTACACACCACTTTATCTACCTCCATCAAAATCATCTTTCTCTATTCTCCTCCAACGGATGATCCAAACCTCCAATGCATAACCTCGCTGTTTGACGCGAAGATTCCTCCTACAACATTGGGCTGGCGACTTAAACGCCCTCCTCAAACACTTGCGCAACCTCAACATCAGCATTGAGGTTCCGAGTGAACCGACTCACTATCCTAGCTCACCAGACCAAGATCCAGACATCTTAGACATATTCCTGACAAAAAACTTGACCATCCTTACGGAACCACGAACATCACCAGACCTCCCTTGCAACCATAACCCAGTATACCTAGAAATCCTTAGATTCCTACTCACCATACCCGTTACCACCAGCCGCATAGACTGGGTTCACCTCACGTATAACCTCGAATCCTTCTCATTTAAATGTCGTCCCATCAGGTCTCAAACGGAACTCGACATAGCAGTGGACAAATTCACATACGAATTCAACAGGTGCACACAAGACGCCACCAGTGCTTACGGAACGTATCCTCTGGCGTGCCACGTTTTTTTTCATCCGTAACGTTCCGAATGAAAAATTGCTCGGGTACACTCTCCGTACCTTGATTCACAAACCGCGAAGTTCCCCAACGGAAAAAGTTAGTGTGAAAAAACGACGTAGCAAACCGTAACTTTCTTTGTGATGTAATGTACAGTTTGGTTGGATTTCGGACCACAGTTACAGTTTGTTACGTTTTGTTACGTTTAATTATAGTCTACTATAATCCAACACATTATATCTTACGACTAGTTATATTGTATTATAATTCTAAAAAGACACTTGAATCTCGTGAAAAAGCAACTGTAGTAAACTCGAATAAACTAGATAGGAAGTGTTGTCATCTGTAATATTTCATAACAGCCTACAGTTTTTTGCAGTTTATTACACTTTTTTATGTTTTATTATCATTGATAACTTTTAGACACATTTCCTTACATTTTCGAATAAAATTTGCATTAAATGAAAAAAACTTGAGTAACTGTTATGAAAAAGTATAAGTGTAACATCATGTGGTAAATCATATTAAAACGTAAGAGAATGTAAAAGAACGTAACACAACATAATAAAGTGTAAAAAACGTCCGAAATCAATGAGACTATTACAGTTCCTTACATTTTCTTACATTTTCTTGCGGGCTACGGCATATTATTACACATGTTCACTTTTTCTAACATTTTGTTACGTTTTCAAATTTCTGCTGGGGTTTGAATTCTTAAAGTAATTTATCGTATTAAAACACGAGGAACAACCATAACCATAAAATAAAAATAGAACGATATACAACTATCATATTAACAACTATTGGACAATGTTAAAATCATATTTTATGTTTATTTGTCAAAAAAAAATTTAAGACTTCAAACTTCGCGGTTTGTGAATCAAGGTACGGTGAGGGTGCCTGTACATGGGCGGGCTTTAATGTCTTAAGACTGTAAGCCAAACATATGGCGGGTGATTCAATTTAAACTGACGTTAACTGAATATTGATATAAATTGTTTTAAACAAGATAATAGGCATCCTGTTCATAACCAAACTATGTTACGTGATTTCATTATAATATTGGAAAGATATTTAGCCACCAAAACTAAAAAAAATTTTGTTAACGCTGAGTCGTTAAATAGAGAGGTTATGTTGACAAAATTATTGTATTAACATGAATTGTAGAAATTTTTCATTGGATGCCTTAAAGACGTTCTAACCTTATAATGTAATCACGTTACATAGTTTTATCATGAATAAAGTGTCTATTTCCTTGTTTAAATCATTTTATATCGGTAATCAGTTAACATCAGTTTGAATTAAATCAACCGCCATAGGTGTGGCTTACAGGCTTAAGGGTGAGATCACATGGAGTCTGGCAGTCTGCAGACTGGCAGAATCGCGCTAAGTTTAAAATATGTTTCAATATTAATATTTAAAACCTGTTACGTAAGCAAAGAAATAATTATCGTAATACATTTGCATTTCTGTATTAACTAATATTTACGAAAAAAAAAGGCGACGAAAAACGTTTTGTCACAGTTACATATTGTTATACATACCAGGTTACATCAGTGACCCTACTGACTGACTGTACGATGTTAACATAAATCTATAAAAAAAGTTATAAAATAATATTTGACACGTTTTATTGTTAATGAAATTGATTGTAACTAAGCCTTTATTCTGTTATGACAATAATTACAATTTTTTCTTTATTTTACTGAATTATTCTGAGATGTTATAATTTAAACATAATTTAAACTTAGCACGATTCTGCCAGTCTGCAGACTGCCAGACTCCATGTAATCTCACCCTAAGACTGTAAGACGCCCATGTACAGGCACCCTTACAGTCTTAAGACATTAAGACGCCCATGTATACAGACATTACAGACACCCTGAGTGTACACTCAGTTGAACTCTGATCTGTCTCGGACCCTATTTCGGAATCATGGCGTGAAGCACTGTTCAATAATAGGGTCCGGCACAGATCAGAGTTCCACTGAGTGTACATATATATACGCCTGTTAGTTAAGTAGAGTACACCATTCGGAACAATTTTTTTCCTACACTTAAACTTAATCTCTTCAATAGAGTTCCGTATATAGATGTACTCCATGTTATCGTGCCCTCATTTATACGTGTTATTTGTTGCCCGCTTGGAAAAGAAATGAATTTGCCGATTTTATTCGCTGAGGCTTATACAGGCAACCAATATTGGTCCAAGTTTGACAGTCGAATGGCGCATGGCATTGGCATGGCTCGTTGATCAGGATCAGGGTGCAACTTGGCCTGACTTGGCTCGGATGATCCGAACATTCCGAATATCCATGGTCTGTCTCAGTCTCACTTTCCTACTTACAACTTACTATATATATCTTCCTATAGTTTCCCGCGCGTTCTCATCATACGCCTTGCCATTCTTGCCAGACAATGTGTATAGTGTAAGGGAATGCGCGTGTGTTGAATTACGATACGTATTCAGTGAATATTTTTTAGTTTTCTATAGCGTCCTTATTTTTTAAGTTTCAAGACCATCATCGTATGTATTACATAATTATACGTAAGAGTACATAATTGGCAATTAACAATGACAAGTGCGGTGGGCACCGTCCAAATGACCCTCAAAATGCTTAAGGAGGCCAGCTCCCTGGACTCCGACAAGGCTCAAGCTTTAACCTCCCTTCGACGGTAAGTTTGCAGTTTTCTAATACTCTTGTGTAGTAAATATCAATAAAGTTCTTGTACTTTTTATTAAGTTGTAATTACTTTTAATTTTCAACATCGGATTGCTGTGATATTTACAAAGGGCCGGGTTTCTTGGAAATTTATTGTTTTGGTTTTGAAAGTCATAATATAGAAAGAAAAAAGTATCTCCAAGGATAATTCGGTTCTATATTGTTTTCGTTATGAAGAAATTTTTAGCAAAGTTTCAACCTATGTGCAATTTAATCACATACGTGAACTTATATAGTAAATATTCAAGTTCACGTATATATATGTGTGTGTGTGTGTGTGTGTGTAAACTGATTGTACAAAGTACAAATACTTGCTTTACCCTTTAAAACACATTGTTGTGTATTATTGTACATTACAGATTACATTTGAATGAACAAAAAATGATAAAAACCATCAGTAATAAAGACTTTTGTGAGCTTTGCTCTGTAATACTGGGAAACCTAACGGAGAATACTTTGGATGATAGATTGCTGTTGGAGGCACAGCGTACCCTTGATATAATCTTACCTGAATCCAGAGACAAAAACTTTGATTTTTTCAAGACAGTTTTACAAATCAATCGAAAAAAAAGGTTAGTTTTAATCCTTGGGCGAGATTCAGTGTTCATTGTACGAGATTTGTATTATTAAAATTTCATGATGAATTTTCAGACTTAAAATACTCGAATCTTTGAGCATTCTTAAAGATGAAACAGTGGCAACAATTGTCACGAAATCAGCAATTGATTTTCTTTATGACTGTTTGGAGTCAATTCAACCAAAGAGCATGACTTGGCTGCTACCGGAAAATGCTGATAATTCATTTGTGATAAATACAGCAGACAGAGTTCTCGATGAAAACGAAGAGTTTGAAGAACGAGTTGTAGACAGAAGCTTAGAACTGTTGTGCAGAATGTGTGATTTGTCTTCTTGTGGACTATCTATCAAGCAATTTGATACGTTTATCATGGACAAGGTTGTACTTTTGGCTTTTATGGGCAACGAGCGGCAAAGATCTCAAGCCCTTAAGGTACTGCAGCTAGCAACCAAAAACGACCTTGGTACGAGAGTCCGGTCGTTCCAAAAAGAAATTTGGGATAAGTTCAAGCAATCTTTGCAAAACGTGTACTGCAAGCGTATGACGTTGTTGGTAAACGAATGTTGCTTGGAGTGGGCCCAGCAATGGGAGACCAGTATTGCTCTAGTCGGTACTGATCTTCACAAAGGCTCCACTCTTGTTAATAGTTTGTTGAAAGTTGAAGAACTTGCTTTCAAATCTGGTGATATCAATAGAAAGTAAGTAACAAAACCATCACTTTTCCCAAGCAAAAATTAAATTAGTTAACAATTAATGGTTAGTGGTAAAAATCGACAATAAGAAACAATGAAGTTCAGATTTCAGACTGAGAAGAGAATTGAATAACTGTCAATATTAGTTATTATTGATTATTATTTTTTTCTAACTACTTCATGAGTGACTTATTGAAAGGAAAAAAATAAAAACTGATAATAACTAATATAATTTAGCCAACTGAAACTTGTCGTTTATTAACATATTATATTCTTTATTATTAATTATTCTAAAAAAATTTTGAAAAAAAAAAATAACTATTAATATCCATTATAAAGATAAATATTATTATTCTCCTAAATCTGGACCTTATCATTTTTTATTATTAAAAAAAATTTTTTTTTTTAATTAATTGAGTTGAGATAACTTTTGCTTGGGTTTCAATAATTTTTTTTGCATAAACATCGAATAAGTAATAATTTTTGACAACAATAATTTTTAGGCAAGCTTTCTTGAGTTGGAAATGTTTAATAGATAATTTTGCTTTGGAGCCACGCGAATTAGCAACGGTGCGTCGCATAAAGCTTCTGTGTGTCCCACTAAACGCAAAAAATAGCAGAACTGAAGTAATGGTGCTCACTAAAATGGAAGTGTGGTGGCACTTGCTGATTAAAATATGTTCTAGTTTATCTGAATTTACGGATACAGTTTTAGTGCCTTTTTTAACTATATGTTTTGGACCTTTTGGTGATAAGCCTCTTTTCGTACAAGTAAACGATAGTAGTGCAGCTTTAGGAAAAAAATTTGTTAAGACACAAATTTTTGCAATTGAAGCCCTTGCTCAGTTGATTGTAAACAATGATTTGTCAAAAATTCCAGCTTCCATTGTTAATGAAAATTTGCCCAATACCGTTAATAACGCTGTTTTTGAGAAAATTTACAAAATACTTATTTACTGCTTTGGTGAGAGTATCGTTCTATTGGGACTTTCGCCAAATGATGTTATTACAAACAAGCCACTTATGGTTACAATTATGTGGGAAAACTTGTTGGCGCGTATTGAAGGATATGATAAAATGAAGGTAATACAGAGACGAGTTCACATCAATGATTGATGACATTTACCATTTTCATATTTTTAATGCTTTCATTTTCAAGTTTGTAATATTTCAAAAAAAATTTTAGGTTCCAATGTACCAAGAGATTTCCAGTGTTGTTAGTGAATTGATTAAACATCAGTTTATCAAAATACCTTTGATAAGTGATTTCTTGATGGATACTATTTTGAAAGATTTTCATAAAATTTTAAAGAATGGGCAATTCACAGAAAGTGCATGGCTCGAGCTCATAAACACATTTCTGAAAATTGATGATTTTTCACGCTTCACAAAGTAAAATTTAATCGAGCTTACTACTTTTTACAATTATTGGCAGAAAAACAAATTAACTTTACTTTTTCAGGGATCATTGCATGTCTTTTGAATTGTTACTCAATCGTGTGGTGAAACCTTCAAGTGCAAACGCGTACTATCCGGAAACATTGGAATTGATGCAAGCAGTACTTAAATCCATTAGTGAAGCAAAAAAAAACCACGTTGTATACGACATTTGGTGCATCCTCGCTAGAATAGCACAAAAGTATATTGAAGATGCACAGCCCATTAATGAAGGCACCTCGATAGAATATAATTTCAAAACAATTGAAAGCATCACAGCTTTTCCTTTCATTAGTTGTGTTCCAAACGACATATCTTTGGTAAGTGACGTGTTTATTTATCGTTACACTACTAACTATTTCTCGTATAAATCATCTTGAAATTCAATTTTAGATGAAAAAAGTGGCTGAGGCGTGGTGCAGCTTCTTCAAAGTATTCGATTACCAAGCCGAATTAGTTGTAGTTGTAAAACCAAACGTTGTCTTGGAAAAAACGTCAAAAATGATAATTTCTTCGATGCAAAAAAATAGCCAATGTTGCGACTTTGCGGCCGTTTGCATTGATGCGCTACTCGCCGTAGTAAATTATGACCATCTTTCGTCAAGCGGTATGTTAACATTTTTAACCAAATTTAAATGTTTGTGGCTCATTGAAGTTATTAATAAACAATATTGTTTTTACTGAATTAGAAAAAGAAGTGCCTGAATTTGTGAATTTACTAAAGAACTTGACGATAGAATGCCTTCGCTCCGAAAGCTTTGCTTCTGATCAAGTATTGAAAGCCCTTGCGTCTTTCTTGTTGCGCGTCTTCAGCCACAGTATAGAAAAGACGGCTCTTTACTTGAAAACCGTTGAGCCAGCCGTGAAATTAATGATCTCGAAAATCGACCACGTCAGTTTCGGTAGTGAAATATTAAAAACTTGGACAGACATTGTTGGGCTCTTCACGCGTCTTCAAAAATCCTTGAACGACGAATTATTGAGCTGCTACCGACAGACAATTATTATGGCAGCTTGGAATCCAACTACAGCTGCAGCGACTTTTCCCATTGCTGACATAAATTGTAGCGTAGACGAAAAAACGAGAAACTTCTTTGAGGAGCTCGCCAAAGAGCTAAGTCAAATAATGAGTGTCAGTAAAGTTCAGATAAGCGATGCTGCCACATCTAAAAAGAAAACTGCAGTGGTCGGTAGTTTTCTTGGCAGAAAAATGGCAAGTCCATCCACCAGAACGCCGGGGAAAGAAAATTTTGTCAAACCCAAAGTTATGAACATTGAACCGGATTCTCAGGTGAGAATTCTTTGGTAGACGTGACTCATGAAATTGTTTTGCGATAATGGTTTCATAAAATTTTCATGTCTCTTTTTTTCTTCTAGGATTTCGTAGTGATTAATTCAGAAGTAAAGCTGGACGTAGGCCGTTTAACAGAGCACCAAAAGGAAAAGCTGAAAAAGCGCAAGGACGACATACCGGCAATGTACAACGAACTCACAGTTTCTAATTCGCAAGACTCGCAACAGCTCCAAGAGTGGTTCGACGCAAAGGCGAAATCGACGGCCAACCAGAAAAAAGAAGCCACGAACAACAACACGGAGGCTGTGGAAGCTGGATTGCCATCAACGTTCAGAAATATAACACAGGCTCTGCCTCACGATCAAGAAAAAGTTGGGGAAAAAACTGTTGCGTGAGTATATTCAATATCCCATTACTTTGATAATCTTTTTTTTTTTTAATCTTTTTTATTTTTTTTACAAAAAATTTATGTCGATCGGTAAACTAGTAAACACCTTTTGCACCAGTCTATAAATTACCCATACACATAAATATACACGTACAAATTTACGCGTGCAATGTGCATACCCAAGCAAGTTGCCATAGTGCTACTTCTCGCTTCTGATTGCAACACAACACTCTGCTGACCCATCAGTAGCTCTGCCTGTCAGTAGATGTGTCAATGTATTTCGAGAAATCCCAGAGTCATTTGGAAACACCTTACTTGAACAGATCTGTTATTATTTTCTATTCAGTTTGGATCAAAACGATCAACGTGTATCATCATTCAAAAGTACAGAAATTCCATTTGTACACTCCGTGGCCCGTGCGCGCACCTGTAACACTTAACCATTTTACCTCTTGGTCGAAAAAATATACACACATATTATATTATATACTTACTCAAGTACATTTAATTTTTAAATCGTGTCACAAAATTATCTCTCTCTTTCTCTACCCCCTCCCCCTCTCTCTTTCTTTCAGAAATATATAAAAAGTACCGCTAAACAAAACCGCATCTATCTAGTACTCATAGTGTAGTACACGTATAGTCTGATGAACACGAAAGGTCCGAGTGAGTTGTGTCATTTCTGGTAGCAGCGCGTTGTTCTCAGAAATTCCCGTGATTTGAAAGAGGCACTCGAAAACCCGGATATATTTAATACCCACCTTGCTACCTATCCGACGAAAAGAATGAATATTCATCATCGGTTGCATCCCGAGGTGTATTTAAAATACTCGGTGGCACGCGTCGCGGTATAGTCTTGATTTTACCGCCGCCGAGAGATGAATCACGAGATCAACTCGCAGTCAAGAAAACAGCTGAGAATTGTATTGCACAGGGTGAGCTGCACGTCTGGTTCGGAGGCTGCAACATCGAAGGATGCGGGGGAATCGTCGTCGGCGACGGTCGCCAAGGAATCGCCCCAGAGGCAAAGGACAACCAACAGTCCCGAGGCCACCGCCTTGACTTCGTTGTCCAACGTCACCCCCGAAACACCTGACGAGGCTATTTCTGTCGCTGCGCGTGTGGAGGAGGAGCAGCAACAGCTTCAGAAAATCTCACCTTCGATCATCGAAGGGGTCAAGATGCGCCGGAAGAACACCGCCGAGGAGTCCGCCGCAGCTGGTACACCAGGTGACACAATTTTCATTCTCAGCCTTTCCACGACTGCATTTATGTAAGAGCGGGTTTTCCCTCTCGAGTGCCGCGTGATACGATCACAAGTGTCGGAACAAGTGCTGTGCCCCCTCCTCTCCCCCGGGTGCTCTCTCTCTCTCTCTCCGCTGTGTGTTTATCAATTGGGTACATAATTGGTGTGTCGAGTGTCGACGCGTTACTATACTTCGAGGGATTGAATTACCTGTGACCAAGTACCAGCAAACAATCACTGATGTTGGGCATAGATCTCTATGCTGTTGGGTGTATATTTTTGCGGATGTAATTTCTCTGACGTCTAACATAACCTTATCAATGAATTGTATTTTTTTTTTTTTTTTTTTTTTTTTTTTTAGCGCGCAACATGCTCGGGCGGTAAAGTGTTTTAATTTAACAGATGTTGAATTAATTATTCATTTGGGGGTGGGGCAGGCTGGGACGGTGCTTTTGATTCAAGTGTCCGGAGATGAGAGAAAAACATGCCAAATCGTATTTATTTTACTGTATTTGTTAGAAAGTGCATCTTTTCCGTCAAAATGTAAAACTGATGAGTTTTCTTTACTTTTTTTTTATTCAGTGGGTACGGCAGAGAAAAATCATAATCCACGTCGATCTGGGCAGCTCAAGCGATTATCGTTGAAAAAGTTCAACAGTTCGGACCAGTTGCATCCCCTTGGGGGCAAAAAGCGGCGGAACTCGGACAGCAACTCGGATGGTGCGCTGAGCATCGAGCGCGTCAAGAGGCCGAGGATCACGGAATCTTTGGAGGTGTGCAATAGCCTGGACAGCAACAAATCCGATGGCGAGGAAAAGAAAAATCTGCCGAAAAAAACCCTGATCGAGCTCAACAGGCTACAAATCGACATGGTGTTTGAAACTCTGCCGAATCGGCGTTACAGCGCTGGCAAAGAAACCACCGCGACAGGTGATAAGAAGCTTAAGGAGGACAAAGTTTTAGCAAAGTACAAGGAAGACAAAGTTGCCACGCCAGCCAAAGCTAAAGAAGTAGCTACACCTATCAAAGCGAAGGACGACAAAGATGCTGCTACTACGATTTCTAAATTTAAAGAGGGTAAGGGTGCCGCTACACCTTCCAAACTGAGAGATACTTCGCCCACAAAGTCGGATAGCAGTCAGCAACAGAAGATCAAGGTGAAGAGGCACTCTCTCAAGGGATTTGATTCGCAGTTACTTCCTATTTTGATGAAATCTGACGCTAACAAACAAAAAGAGTCGACGGCAAACAACAAGGAGAGAAAAGCGGACAGTGCGGAAGGCCCAAACAATCGTGGAACTCGTAAGTCCTTGCCCGAAACAATCGAGACTGTCTCTAAAAAGAAGAATGAAACACAAGTACCAAACTCGCAAGAAGTTGTCGAAATCGAGTGTGTTTCTGTTGAAGAAGAAATTGAAACAAACGAGCCAAGTATTCCTGCCAAATCCACCGTGTCCGGTAAAGCTTCGATGGACATGAAAGCGACTCAAGATCCAGATATCGTGGAAAGTTCGCAGGAGCCAAGTTTTCATCCGAAATTCGGTAAATCGGAGTGTGTGATAAAAATAAAGAAAGTGGAAATGCTTCAGAAGCCCATTCCTGTGGAAAAAGTGCCTGAAATAGAGATCAGTGAAGCGGTGACGGTGATAAATAAAAAAATCATCGATGAAACTCCAGCAGATTCAGAAGATAATACGGTATCAGTTTTCCCAGTCACAGTCGATGCTAAGAAAACTACTGCGATAGTGGAGCTGGAAGCAAAAACAGTTGAAAATAATATTGGAAAACCAGCTACTGCGACGAACCCCACGTCATCACCGAAAGGTTCGACTTCGCGAATTTTCAAAAAAAATTTCGCCTTTGGTGGACGTGCCGCTTGGATGGTTGATCTTGTCACGAAGCAATCGGTGGGTGACAAAGTGGGCTCCCCTGAAACTACGAAATCCGATTTTAATCTCACAGACGAGGTAACGATAGTCCCGTTGAAAAAAGACAAATCCATCGCGAAAGAGACCGAGCGAGTTTCAAGCCCGCTCAACAGTCGACAGTCCAAAATGTTCAGCAACATGAACAATTTTAATAATCTAAAAGCTCCTGAAAGGTCTTCCTCGCCTTCGATGGCCATGTTTTGCAACTTGAAGAATGACGGCGAACGCATATCTCCGAAACTAGAGAAGCATCTGCAGGCTGGGGACAATGACATTATCAACACACAGAAAGAACTATTTTCACAAAACGATACATCTGACTCTTCGGAAGATTCTCCCAAGAAAAAGGAGCTGCCCATCCTGGAGTGGTCCAATGCCAATCCACCGTCGCTCACCGCCTCGCCAAGTGCCAGTATACTGAAAAGAATGCAAGAATGCGAACTCGAAACACCTGGCAGTAAGGTAAAGTCAATTGATTTGTCACAACTTTTCGTTTAATGTATAACATTGTGTTTTTGAATTCCAGAAAAAACGTGTAAGTTTCGCTGACCCGCCAGTGTCGCGCCAAATGGGCTATGAAATAATGACAGACACGTCGTCTCCTCCAAGGCTCGAAAAATTGCCCACAGTTCGCAGTCCTATTGGAACAAGGAGGTTGAGGCGACGGATGGAGCGAGAAATGAACGAATCCAATAGTAATTTGAACCAACCGCCTAGTCCAAAGATAAAGTTACTAACTATGCTTGAAAGCCATGAGAATGATGATATTTTGATGGAAGATCAAGTCAGTAAAAAGCAAAATAGGCTTGAGGAGGAGCTGCTTTTGGCCTCAGCAGCATCAGAAATCAAGGCTATGGCCATGACCAAAACTTCCACTCAAACTGAGCTAAACTACTCTCCCGTTAAGCCGGATTCGATAAGCATTTCCAGTATTTCTCGAAAATCTACCGATCGCAGCGTTTCTTTGGAAGATACCATAGATATCAATAATTTGTCTACTAGTCTTAATTGGTCGTATGCAGTAACGGCGAATAAAAAAATATTGGCTAGCTTCCAAAAAAAAGATCAACCAGCCGATCCGTCGTCAGTCTCTGATTCAGTATTCTCGGATCCAGCGCTTTTGCACGAGTCCCAAAACAGGTGAGAGAAAAAAAAAGTCATAAACTTATTCATAAGGTATAGTACATGTGGCAGTTTTGCGGTTTTATAAGATCAATAGCCGTACAAATATTCAGCAGTAAAATGTTTTTTTAATTCATAATCAAGCGTTGCGCAATTGAACCAACCCGAGGCACTGGACTCGATGCTGCCAGTCTGCCCTTCCCTGACCTCTTGCAACGATGCAGTTGACACAATTAGTGCTGAGTTGGTGGATCCTATGTTTGTGGACGACTTGGCAAAGCACTTTTTGATGAAGTGCATTCGCACGGTTGGTGAATTAGCTCAATTAACCGAGCGTGAGATCAACAGGTTGCCAATTGTCAGTCCAAAAGTCGATAGCGTCAAAAGAGCTTTGTCAAGGTAGACTTTTTTTTAGCTAAAATAAATTAATTAATTAATAAAAAAAACAACAACAAAACTTGAATATGTAGAAGTATCAAACGTTTATCTATTTGTTGATTAAAAATCAAAATGGTTGTTACAGATACGAGGAAAAGCTGAGGATAAAATCACCAGAAAAGAAGATAAGGATTAAAAATTGTGTATCCTCAAGTACGCCAATGGAAAAGAAACGACCTGAAAGAACCAAGTCCATCGACGATTCGTTTGAAGAACTTGAGAAAAAAGAGAGCAATGACTTAGATTCATCATCGTATGATTGTAAAATGAGAGGCTCAAGAGTTTCCAAGAGACTCTCGATAGACTCTTCAATTCAAACGAGTCCCGTGAAACGATCTAAAAAAGATGACGAAAGAGCGTGCCTTGATCTAATGGCGCAGTGCGATGATGACATTCTGTTGAATCAGCTCGTCAAGAGGTTTGATTTTCAAAAAGTTCTTCAGGGATACAACGTAAGTTTTGATATTTGTTTTAATTAAGTTTTATTTTCTATCTTACAAATAATTTTAAATATTTTAGATCAAAACGGAAGACTTGATGAGCCTCCTGTCAAAGAACCTCGTTGAAGAAAATAAGAAGGGCATTAGCATTCTAACTCCCAAATCGGATGATCTCAAAGTTATATTGGATAATACTTCAGTTGAAACAATAGTAGAACATGTGAAATCAAGAGAAGAACTAAAATCTTCTACAACTTTGTTGAACGTTGTTTTGGATAACAGTGCTGACAAGATGTCAATTCTCAAGAAAATTTGGGAAAAATGCGATCCAAGTGCGATTGTCGACACGTACAGTGAGTGGGTGAAGTCGGAAATACTTAACGTGCAAAAAAAATAAAAAATGTATCACAAATAATGTGATGTTGAAAGTGAAACTTTTTTCAAAATAAGCTGGAATTTTATTTTATTTTTTTTTATATGTATAATTTTTCTAATATAGTTTTAAAGACTGATGAGATCGTAAACAGCTAAAATAGTTGTGTTTTTGTACCACTAACAACTATTCGTAACTACGAAATTTTTTAAGCCTGCATTTTTTAGTGTGAATTACTTTGAACATTGCACAATTTTTTTTGTTCCTAAGAAACCATGTGTACATATTTGTGTAAGAGTATAAGCTATGCAGTGATTAATTATGCCTTTGTACAGTGCTTGAAGTTGTCTTTTGTCTTCAAAACTATCAAAATTATTCAAAGAAGTTTNTTTCTTTCTGGTGGAGATAATAGTAAAGAAAGAAAAAAGACCGTTAAAAAGTGCATTAAACTTTTACTGTGGTACGTATGAACGATTGTATAAAAGAGAATAAAAAAAAATAAAAAATAAAATTGAAACACATTAAACTGTTTTGTAATGTTAATTTTAGATACATTCTTCATTTTTAAATATAATGTATCAACTTTTTGATTAAATTGATCATTTTCTAATTATTGCTTGTGCTTTTTAAAGCCTATTCAATCATTTGATTGGAGATTGAAAATGCTCAGATACTCTTCAAACTTAGCTCGAAGTCTAAATAGTTTGAAGCTTCTCAACTTCGAAATCTTATCATTTTATATATCTAAATATCAACGTGTAGCTGGTTAAGCCGGTGTAAGCGGTGCAGCCGTCTCAACATAAGATTGACCATGCGTTCTCGGCTCTCCGAGCGCTTTGAGAGCAAGAATATAACCGCGTGCAATCGTGTGAGGAAAAGTAAGTATCTACTGTCGATACATAGTATTGCCATTAGTATGTGATGATATAAAATTGATGTTATGTCTATATATGTGATAAAAGAATAAAGCTAAAGAGAATTAATGATGATAAGAGTGAGGATATAAAGCCCCACAAGTGCTACGCCGTAAGTACGACTGCCATTAAAGAATATAAAATTGACCACTTGACTGCCTACTAAGTATAGATAGTGTTAAAAAAATCGTCGTAAGTAATGTTGATCATTTCCCGTCTTTCAAAGTTGCGAACTGTATAGTTATAACACAGTAATTTGCACACGCGAACGGATATTCCGCCAGTAAGTATATATATATACATATATATATATACAATCTCGTCAATCCTGCTGTGTGAGTATGAGTAGTAGTCTACATTTGAAAAAACGGTAAAATTGTTTTCCACGTTCTATTTTTGTGCGCGGCCGCTGAAAAAATAACTCGATTAAACAGAGGAGAAGCGAGTAAGTTGATTAATAACAAATGTGCATGTGCATGTGGCGAATAAGAAGTATATACTATACTGAAGCAAATACTCATAAGAGTATAATCATCATCGCCAGTCGCCACAAAACAAAAAAAAAGGAGTGCGCGCGTGTAGAACTCCCTGCTGAGTAGGTATAGAGTAGCAGAGTAGAAAAGGAGAGACAAAGCGAAAAGAAAAATAACATGCTAGTGGGCTCTTCGACTGCCGGCCATCAGCATCATCGTCACGAGCACAAGCGGACCATTTGCAAAACAGCTACTGCAGCTGTTGCAGCAGCTGCTGCAATCCCACTGTTTGGTACACACGGTACACGAGTATATACATTAGATACACCTACCTATAGTTTTCAAGAGAAAAAAAGTGTTTGTGACAAGTGCCCTGTGTGAAAAAGACGCAGATTTTTTCTTCGACGTCTTCGCCAATATAATCGAATCACACTTGTGCTCCAATAGCACGGCCTTATCTTTAACTCTCTGTCCATACACCTTGCGGACAATCAACACACGTAAGTTTTTGTCTAATCCAGTTTCAGATAATTACTTGCATATCTTGTTCATTCTATTGATAAGGGAGAAACATGTGTATTAAGTGAGTAGCTTACATTTTGCCACATAACCTCCGTCTCTTGAACCTCGACTCCGAATTCAGGCAAGTTCTTCAATTTTTGATAACTACTACTACCTACTTGACTCGCAATTGTACGTTATACTGACTTCTTCTGACATTAATCACAATTTTATTACATTGCATTGCCCAAATTATGTTTCTTTAAGCATTAAAATGGTAAAATTGAAACTGTAACATGAAAGTTCTGGTATTGCATGGGTAAAATCGATCAGCTGCATGTCCAAGGGTTGATTAAATAATTAGTTTTTATCCATATAATATTTCACGGTTCTAGTCCCGAAGAAGCTCTGCGTGGGAAGAAACGTCCACGTCCTCCCCAGGTCCTAGTGCGTAAAGTTATGTACACATCACGGGCAGAAGTAAATAATGCTTAGATCAGATGTTCGTCTCTAGCTCAAGTGACATTCTGGGACATTTTTTACTTTACCACATTATTGGTGTTATTTTTACTGTAAAAAAAAAAAAAAAAAAACTTTCAGTGTTAAAAAGTGTACAGAGTTCAATAGATTTATTTCACGGGTGTCGTGTGCACACACATTGGGGCACGACGAGTACTCATGCATGGGGAAGAAGGGGATAGAATATACAAGTATACCCATGTCAAAAATCTAATTCGGGATGGGCTGCTCTTTTACAGTTTGCTTATTTAGTATACTTGTTATAGATGGATGGCTATGCCCTTCCCTTCGACGACAACGACGGTCAGGGCCATAGTTTTTTTTTTTCTTTTTTTCTCATTCGGAGCTGTCAAGGTAGACATACTTGCCGAGTTTCTTTCATTCTTTCTCTATGTTGTCTCTTTCGCTTTCTACATACATACATCTGATTGATACAGAGTACAGAGTATGGTATGGTGGAGATGAATACATAAATAATAAATACCAACCTCAGTAAAGCTCCGTGTTTTTTTTAAAATGGAGTTCATCATGCTCTCTCCTTGCAAAAAAAGAAAAGGGAGCTCATCGTTGAGTGCCAATTTCAGTCGGCCTGAATGTCAGTGTAGAGTTTTTCATACCCTCTGTTACTTTATGTGTACTTTTTCTTAATTTTTGTTCTGTTGACAAAAATTGATAAAATTGATAGGTTCCAAATATCAAGTAAAATAGGGGAGATCCTTATTTTTGATGGCCACTATGGAGTTTTAATAATCGTTTAGTAGTAGACAAGTTGATATCGTTTAATTAAAATGAATAACGAGCTAGTTAATTATCACTATGTTAAAATGCATGCCATTAAAGTGTTTTTTTCACAAGGTTAATTTTTAAAAAGTTTTTGAAGCTGAAGGATAAGTAGTATTTATTTATAAACTTCTTCTATAAAATGCAAACTGAAGCAGAAAAATGGTTGTACATTACAAGGAATCCTTTAGCTAGTTGTTTTTTACTCATATAAATAATTACAGTAATTTTTATTGTAATTTTTATCACATCAACCATAAATTAGCTGTGAGCATAAAAATCTGCCACTTTAATTTTAACTTTAAAAATGTTTATATATCTATACATATCAGCAGCAGACAGCTGAATAATTTAAGTCTCTTGAGTTCATATCTTATTTGGAATGAAAATAGAAATAATTGTGAACGAGAAATTTTTTATTGTTGTGTAAATCTCATTTCACATGTGTATGTTGAATATACAAACACCGTCATGCACATACATATAAACATGAGTCTTATATCAAGTGTAGCAAGCATCTTGAAAAAATGCCTGATCTTGATTAATTAACTTGGTAGATAATTTGAAACTATATCGACAACTTTTTGTCTGTAGATAATCATTCAAAGTTAGCTTCAAAGATATTTGGTGAGCCACATAAAGAGAAAAAAGTAAATTTAATCAGTAAAAGTTCTAATCATCCAATTTATCTCTCAATACATTCTTTCACCCGTTTGTCATCGTGTTTTTAATATATATAGTAAATTATGCTAGATTGTACAATCTAGAGCCTAATCAATAAGATAAGTGTATTTTTAACCGTCACACTATTTTTGATAAACAGTCTTATGAGTGTGCCCTACTCTTGAGTTAAAGACGACTCTCGGACAGATATTTGGTGAAATAAATTCTTGACGCACAATGTTGTTAATTACACAAATTTGAATACTTTCATTAAAATTCAGATCACAGCATTGCCACTTTAAACGATATCGTTTCAGATGGTAGTTATATTTTAATTTGCAGCAAAAGTTTTATTTTACCAATGCAATTACCTGAGGTATCTTAGCTTATGAAGCTCGTAACCGTTTCTTATCATAAGCTGCTGAATTGACAATAGATATTTGGCCTATTATCACGATAATAAATGTAAATCAATTAAATTATCGAGGACTTGAAGTTGAGTACAGAAGTACATTATCACACACACACATACACACACAGAAAGTAGAGCAGCAGTAAACATAAATTTGGTCGAAATCCATGGGCAGAAGCTATTATTTGAAATCACTACAAGAATCGATCACTGATACGTTTTACCATAAATTTTTATTCCATCTTGTAATTAAACATGCAATTAACACATTTTATTTGTGTATTTTTTTAATGTACATCAATGAACGAATTCATCGTGGGTAATAAAATACTAATATAAAAACGGATTTCTTTGGACGCTAATTGAAATTTAATTACTTGTATTTTTAATTACGTCAAGAACCGATGCCTAAGGACAAAAATATATCTTTTACACTTGACGGATCGGAACAGACGATTTTAATGACATTCCAAGCTAATTATTTTTTAATTTTGTCAAAAAAAAAAAAAAAAATGTGAAATATTTTTAACTTATTTGGTAGCTGATGGAAAAAAAGTTTTACCGATCATTTCCATCAACCATAGAAACTGTGTATACATAGATAATTCAATGTCTTTTTCTAGGTAAAACAAAAAAACTTTTTTCATGAACTTTCCATTCGTATATTTTATGATGGATGTAATATTTTCTATTCAATAATGAAAAATTATCTCTCTGACGTCATTCCCAATTTTAAAAAATCCGTAAATTTGTGATCTTCACAGTATTCTCGAACGTATAGCTGGCACGACGAGAAAAATAATTGGCACACAAAACTCCATGACGCGCTGTTTTTCTGCTTCATTATTTGGCAAAATATTTTTAAGCCATTTTTCTGGTATACTTTTCTAACTGAGTCGACAGAAGTTCTAAATGTTTTCATATCATAAATTACTTCAAATTTTTATGAAATCAAAAATTTCAGGTTTCTAGGTAAATTTATCCTAATTGATTAATTAAATATCGAAAAAACCGTATGTTTTTAACTTGAAACGGTATTTGCCGATAAAAAAACACATTAAAACCTATACCTACCCCCAATTTCCACACAATAAAGTAAGGAACAAACAATTGTAAAAGTATGTGTAGCAAAAAAAATTTCTGATTAAAATTAATTAAAATGTCCCAACAAAAATTATCTCATGAAAACTAATACTAAGAAATGATAAAGTCCAAATTAAAGACTACAATAATGTTTATCGTCTTAGTAGTTGTTATCAATAATAATTTTTTTTTTAATTTTTTTAATTTTTTGTGAAAGTGACTAGATCACAGCTAACGATTTCCGTACAGTGATATTCTTGTTCAGGGTAAAAAAAAAATACAGTTATCACTTGAAACCTTGCTCATACCAGATAACTGCACCCGAAAATCTTCGCAGTCTGGTCTAATATACCATTAAAAGATTAAACAAGCTGTTCTACAGCACGAAAGCAATTACACTATTACTATCACTCCTTATCTTAAGAAACGTTAATTATCGTCCTTTTGCATTCCAGTTAATGAAGCCTCATTGATTAAAATATTTTTATGTGTAATTGTCAAATGCACACAGCCATTATTTCAGCTGATGTCTCGAACAATTTTAGCTATACTAAGTCGTTTACTTCCAAGTATCCGGTGGGTTAGCCTTCAGAAACAGAAAAGTTAATTTTTATCAAGTTTGCCTTTCTAATAATAATAATAAAAAAAAAAAAAAAAGGTTATTGAATTATTTTTGGTTTTATTTTGGTAAAATTATCTTGCACACTTGTTGAGTCATGACTTTTTCCGTTCGTAAAAAAAAGAAAACGAAAAAAAAACGACCAGCCCGCTTCGAAGTCGGCTCAAAAATTGCTAGATCCTATCGAACCTTTGTAGAATATCAATTCAATTGTACTTCAGTGACTTTTATCTCGTTTGTTGCAATTCATCATGAAGATTAATAAAGTATGAGCTCAATTCGATTGTAATTAATAAAATTCAGTACAAGTAAATACCACTATAGAGCCTCTGTTAAATTGTGGGAGTGAACGAGTGTTTTTTTCGAAAGTACGTCTGGAAAAAAAGCATATGCACACGAAATGTTCTAAAAAAAACCGTAACTTTGTTTCAACGTTATCTAACATTTTTTTTTTTTTTTTTTTTTTTTTTTTTTTTTTTTTTTTTTTTTTTTTTTTTGCCGGAACCTCCTTAAACGTAGTATATAATAATATACCCATACTAAATCGGGCAAAAACGTAGCACACATGTCGCATGCGCACGTATACATACATCAGAAGTGTCGTTTTGTTGACCGATAAGCCTCATCTGACTTATCTGCGCGACCCAATTAAAAACTTTCTTTAACGATTAATAGTATTGAAATAACGATGAAAACAATTTTAGGAAATAATGCGTGGAATGTAAGATTTATACCTGATTCGTTTGTTAGTAAGCTTCGTACGTAAACTATCATGTTTGAAATGATGAAAGTTTTAAAAAAGTAATGATAATAATTTATCATCAATGTAATATTCAAATCCAACCAAAATCTATCAATGTAAATATATTTTTATAAATTACATCGGTAGAAATGAATGGCCGTGACTGATCATAAAAATTTTTAATGACTACAGTATACCATTAGAAGATGATCAGCTAAATTAAGTGGTTATTACTATATTTCTGATCTTATTTTAACTTAAAATTATTAAATTGCACATTTTTTATTCTTTCTTTTTTGTTTATTTTATTTAATTGTACATATTATTTTTATTTTTATAATTAAAAAAAATGTAATCAAGTGGCTTTTATGTGTTCACTGTTAAGTGGTGAATAAATAAATAAAAAATTTTACAAGCAAAATTTCAACCCCCGCATAATGTTTTTCCTAACAATAATCTTGCGATTTTGTATGAAGGTAGATATGAGCCTAAGAAAAACACCCTTCTGCTACTAAAGTTACGTATAATAGTAATGACTGTTTACCAGAGCATGTAAACTCCACCAAATTTTTTCTTCAGTGAGCTACTTTACGTTGACCATCCATTTACTGCCGTAAATTCCCCCTTCGTAAGTTGCCAATTTCATACTTGGGTTTTACTTATATTACTCAGTTTTAAAATATCCTTATCTCACTCCCAACGGTATAGTTATTATCAGTTATGACAGTTATGAAGTTCAGGTTCTTTTGTCATCAATATGTGCTGTTATACTTTATTGTTTCTTTATAATTGTTCGTAACCACCAAAAAAAATTATCAAATACTTGGTTTACCAGGCAGTTTGTTTGATTTTTGAAAAATCCGACGAGTATATCTGTTGATTCTAAAAAATTTTTATTTTTCACTAGTCTTGTTGAAAATTTTCGAAAAATTATTTGATCGAGTGCTCTGTTTCGAAGGTTCAATTTTTTTTATTTTGCAAACAATACATCAAAGAAAGAAAGTGATAAAATGTACTTTGAATGGATACAGAAAACACATTGTGATCAATGTTTACTCGCATAAACTGTTTGGTAGTTGCAACAGTAACTTGTTCCTCGAAATGGTTGATAAAGTGAAGTTCGTGCAATTCTGAATAGTTCAAAACTGGAGGATTGCGTGGACATGCATTTCGAAAATTCTCGATGGAAATAAGAGTCGAAGCTCTCACGTGGCGATGCTACAAATCTACCACTGAACTGCGTAGATTGCAGTACTGAATATGATTTCTTATGCTTTTTACTGGCAATAAAATTATGCGTGTACCAAAGATCAGTTGAATGAGTAACAAAAAAAAAAAAAGAAAAGTTTGATTCAGATGGAAACTAATTTTGAAAATCGCTTGTTTTTCAGGTATAAAAAATGGGCCGATTCACTGGAAAAAAGTGTCGGCTGTTGACCATGTTATGGTTGACAGCGTTTTTCTTTCTGGTGGAGATAATAGTAGGATACGTCACGAATTCCATGGCTCTCATAGCGGACAGCTTTCACATGCTATCAGACGTTGCCGCCTTGGTCGTGGCATTTCTTTCCGTGAAAGTGAGTATACATACACACTTGTGGTGTTTTCAGAAAAATTGCTTATCGGTTTCAAAAGAGTGTAAGACATACGGTGGAAATGAAAATTTTGACACCACCTTTGGCGGGCCATCACGTGAATACTGGCAAATATACCGATGTTGGAGTGAAAAACAATAGCGAAAGTTATCCAACTCCAGATTTAATTACAATTTCAAGATTGCGATGAAAATTCCATGCGCTCGCCCAGAGCGTTTAACGACTATAAACTTCCATAATACCATTAAAATAACTGCAAAAGAACTGAAAAATGTTAAAAAATGATTCTTTCATTTATAACTGGAAAGACTAGACCAATGTCATTTTTGTCGTTTAATTTTTTTTTTTAGATTTTCAAAAATGCCCTGCTCGAGCGCTCGAGACTTAAGATTCGTCATAACTAATTAATATTTATAACGACTTGAGTCGAAAAGTATAAAATGGTTTTACAGTCATGTACCAAAAACTCTACGTTAAACAAGTTACGATTGAAATATCCGTGTGGTTAAATAAATTTTCAATTTTGTGGAAAAAAAGGAGACTTGATAAAAAGATCGTTGCTCTCCTTCAAAAAAAAAAAAAAAAAATGTTCACAGTTGAAAACGGAATTTTGTTCAATTTTAAAATAACCACAGCCCTGCCGAAAGCGCCGCGCCTTTCGGCACAAGTAAAAGGAACGTTTGACTTTCCGGATACTTCGAGGCTGAATATTTCCGAACGATTATACCCAATCCTTTAAAAAAGCTCGAATGAAATCAAAGGCGATTTGTCTCCCATACACATGCACGCATAACGGGATGCGATGTTTTTCAACCTGTGCGTCCGTGTGAGCCCATAGAGGAGGCCAAATGAGTACATAGGGAACATAATTTTTCTCAATGACCCTAATGCTTTCTCTTTAAGGCGGCAAAACAGGCGAGCGAACGATACAAGCGGCAAATGAAAAAGAATGTATCGTTTGATTAAAACTCAACCGTTGCGTTTGAATGAAGCAATAGCGCGCTCTGTATATAGTCTTAAAGTTCTTTTGTTTGACCAATTATTATTATTATTATTAATTTACGGTTCCGCGGGAACAATGAAAATCTAAGATGATTACATCGATGACTAGATCACAGCTAACGATTTCCGTACAGTGATATTCTTGTTCAGGGTAAAAAAAAAATACAGTTATCACTTGAAACCTTGCTCATACCAGATAACTGCACCCGAAAATCTTCGCAGTCTGGTCTAATATACCATTAAAAGATTAAACAAGCTGTTCTACAGCACGAAAGCAATTACACTATTACTATCACTCCTTATCTTAAGAAACGTTAATTATCGTCCTTTTGCATTCCAGTTAATGAAGCCTCATTGATTAAAATATTTTTATGTGTAATTGTCAAATGCACACAGCCATTATTTCAGCTGATGTCTCGAACAATTTTAGCTATACTAAGTCGTTTACTTCCAAGTATCCGGTGGGTTAGCCTTCAGAAACAGAAAAGTTAATTTTTATCAAGTTTGCCTTTCTAATAATAATAATAAAAAAAAAAAAAAAAATAATAATAATAATGGTGGACCAATTAGTAAACATACATATACATTTTAATCTTAATAATCGAATTGCTCTTTATTTTCAAGACTTTCAACGTACCGTTAGAGAATATTAGATATTACAGGCTTTTATTTAATTATATTTCTCTCAGATCATTTTTTTTTGCCTTTTTAGGAACTCCAAAAAATTTTTCCTGGGCTCCTTACCTCCAAAGTAAACTAAGTGAGACTACACAGAAGGAAAGTTATGAGAAACTTTTTCAGTTGACTAAAATTTTTTTTACAGAGCAGTAAGTGTAAACACTTGGGTACTAAATAAATTTTATTTGAAAAAAGAAAAGTTTGAGAAGTAAGGGCATTTTTTTCATGCATATTATGTTGTAGAGGAAGC
>NW_019379807.1:102312-112512 GCF_000648655.2 Copidosoma floridanum | reverse complement strand
GGAATTAAAAAAAAAAAAAAAGAGTGGAGAATTCCACCCTCTCGGCAAGTCCTTCTCTCTTTTTCTACCTCCCTGAATTTTTTTATCACTATTATTATTATTATTATTTTTTTTTTTTAATACCATCCATGTATTAATACACTTAAAATTGCACCTGAAAAATTTACTTTAGTCTAAAACAGGTCTTAAATAATTTTCTATTAAAAAATGGCCAATTGTGGTCGTTAACTAGGTAAAAAATTTTTTCAGCAGTTCAAGGTAATATTGATAAATGTAAAAAAAACCTGATCGCGAATAAATGTAGGTTTCTGAAAAGTCCATGCCTGAATAATTTACGTGTAAGCTCTATCCTATTAAAAATTAGAAATCAAATGTTATTTCCATTATTTTTGTTAGAAAACTTAGCCATGTTACTTATTTTGGAGTAAAATAGTAAAACTGTAAATAACCAAGTCATAGCGGCTTCGCATGAAAACAAAAGAAAATATAGTGAGCTGGCTTTACAGACAAAAAAAAATGATTACCATAAAACGATTTTAAACCAAAATAATCGAGGTTTTTACGTACAAGTATTTCACAATTATGTGAAAGTGCGCACTGATGACAACATTTGGAATGTTTGGCTGGCTATACATTGAAAAAAATATTATTAAATATCAAAATTATTAAATGAGCAAGTTTTAACGAAGTGTAAGAAAAATTAAAAGGTATTATCCGCCATAAGTTAAAATTTTCATTAGTTCAGATAAAAACATATCCGTGCACTGAAAACGACAGTGACAAAAATAAAATCTTGTAGTTACAACATTTCTGAGAACATACGATGCAACTATTATGTCCTAGTATCAAAAAATTATATAGTTATACTAGTAATGATTATAATCACTTTTACTGTTATTGTTATTATACTGTACAACCACTTTAGTAATTTTAACACCTTTTACACAAACATGTAATGTACAACAAAATGTTTTGTTTAAAAGTTTTTTTTTTTTTTACTAATTATGTTAGACGTTCTTCTCGCATTATAAGTCATTGTGACGACATTTTTATAACTAGTTACAGATATTTTCATATTTTTATGCTCCATAATCTCAAAACAGAACTCGAGAAAAATAAAACCATGCTTATAATTTTCATCTCTCATCGTACTCGTGTAATCTTTATTTTTGCCGATTTTTTTGAATTTTTTACACGATTTAACTTAAATTTTATTTTTTTTTGTAGTAAAAATATACGTGTCTTGTACAAGGATAGCTATAAATTTATAATATATTATATTACTTATTTTTTAATACTATTTCTAATGCAAAATAATTGTTTGTCTAGTTTTCTCTTTTAAAAGTACAAACGAGTAAAATACCATCACTTAAGATCAATTCTTACAGGATGAATTTACTTTATTTCTCGAATGTAACTAAAATTTAAACCATTTGATTTTTTCTTTACCTCGACAAACAAGCCACGGGATCAGCTTAACCAATCACTCGATGAATTTTCAAATACTTTAAGTATAAAGATAGGAAATCTTTGATCGTTTACTGCTCCCTTGGTACGAAAAAATCTGGCAAGCCCCAGAGGTCCCTCAGATATACGATATGTTCACCTTGGCCACATGCCCCATCAGGTATGAAAACTTGTTTTTTCTAAATACTGGTATACGTATAAAAGTGAGGATAATTATTATTTTTTTTTTTTGAGAAATTTCTTAAATCGATAACTATTTTAGAAACAATTAAGTAGTATCACTTTGTTAAACGGAGATTCCAGAATTTCTCTCATCGAAGGAAGTCATTTGCATCGAAAATTTTTAGTATAGAGTCAACAATTTAAATCTATGAAGGAACACCTCAAAAATTACGGAGATTTTTCGTACAAAGATGGGAATATTAAAAAAACTTTTCGTGTTATCGATTGCATGTATAACTTTTTACGCGATAACATTATTTTATTTCATGACTCTCGGCAACATAATTACTAGACTGTGGCATCACAAGTAGTAAATTAAACATTTCAGAGAGGAATACAGAAATCGAGAAAACAGGTTTTTTTCTTTTTTCGTAATTTTTAATAAGGAAAAAAAAAATCATGTAAGATTATTATTTTTTTAATTGAAAACACAATGCGAGCGTCCCAATAATTTTAAAGTTCCCAATAAATTTTCTAGCGCCAAATCCGCAGGTAAAGATATATACAACACACAATGTTTGGCTGAGCTGCTCTGAAGCACATAAAATCGCATTCGGTCAATGGAACGTAATTTCATCTGTACTTTTGTATTACTCGTGACGCTGGAAGTGGTACTGTTCCTCAAGCGCTGAGCGTATTTATACAACAGCTCAATTATGTAATTAGATGTTCGTGCTTATTTGGAGCAGCTCAGACCGATAAAGTTTGTACATACATTTACACTTTAGACTTCGCGCCTCTTTTAGTCGAGTTAATGAGATGATAGTTTGCCTTTGATGCGTATAGTTATTATTAACGACGTTTTTGTATGCCTAAAACACCTCAATGGACACTTCAATGCAAGCTTAGCTTCTAAGAAATACCCACGTTGTAAGTTACTAGTGCGCCTTAATGGAAATTATAGACGGAAAGAAAAGAGCTTTATGGATGTACGTTTTGAGATGAAGGCTGTATTTCTTGTTTTATATTGACCCCTGACGTGGGGGTATATCATTGTTATTGTAAGTCTCTCAAATTATCTAACTCTAAATAGGTTCAAGTGTAATAATTATTTAATAAATTATTAGCTGCTACGTTATTTCATTATTAATGCTTTGACTGTTACAAGACATCCCAAAGCTAACGCAAATGTTTTTTTAGCATTTTTAAACACCGTGAATTTTTTTGATACAAATTGCTCTTTAAATATACTCTATTGTAATATGTAACCACGTGGATGTGTAAATAATCACATGAAATTTTTTTTGTATCTAAAAGTTTGTTGTAGATTTATGCAGAGATATTTGCTCTCTACAGTTCATTATTCAAACCATTTTGTTATTATGTTTGTTAATAAAAAAAAAAAAAAAAAATTAAAATGCAATAATATGTCTACTAAGCACGTAAGCTTATTTTAATTAGTTTTTTTTAAATATTGAAAAATTCGTATCTAGATTTCACTAGTACTATAAGTTTCAAGGGTATAGTACATCGTTTTGTACTGTTTAATTTGAGTGTTTGATACCTACATAAATTACGAAATGAAAAAAATTATGTGTAAACGAATGGCTTGAAAAGTTTTGTAACTTAGCACCTTAAACGTTTGGATAAAAATAGTTTTTAAAAATAAAAATGGGTCTACTGTATGGGGTTACAACGAAGATATTTCCTGTTTGTGACTATTATGTAATATTATAATGTTAAATATTTTATTTGAATAAAAAAAAACAATTTTTTTCGAGAAATACGGCAATTTTTCATTCCGCAACATATTTCCTGTTACTCATTCAAATCATATACATAGCCTTGCTAAGATTAGGACCCCAAGCTGTCCAATCAATAAAATTATTCAAAAATCTACCTTTTTTTGTTTATTTTTTTTTACTTTACAGTTTATACTGCGTTTAACGGCTCTGCATGTATACCATATCGTCACTATCATATTAAAAAACTACCTTAGATTTTTTGTGAATCAATCACTTACACAGCAATGAGGGCATTTTATTATACACTAGCGCCCCCCCCCCTTCTCGGCTTACTAAATAAAACACCGTAGTGTGTTAGCATGTAATGTGAAATGTTTTCAGTTAAAAATTTTACATCTATTCCTAATACTTCTGGTAACGAAGATCTTCTTATTAAAAACACATTTGTTCGGAGCCCATACAGTTTATTTAGTCAAGTAAGAAGCTGTAAAAATTGAAAAAAATATAATTATGCTGATAAGTACCATACGTTAGACCTTTCTTATTAGACCTGGAAAAGGAGTGTATTGGCAAAAAAAAGTGCGGGATTTAGTTTGTTGAGGGATTTAGGAGCCTTGAATAATCAGCAATCAGACGTACATAGATTCGTACAACTAAATTTATTTGGAAGATTTTTTAATAGAGTACTTAAGGTGGAAAAACGTAGTTTTTTGATTATAGTTTTTTTCCTGTAGATTGTACTTCAAAGTGTCTGCGGAAGAAGTTGTATCAATTCCAAAGACTTACAAAATTAGCCGCGTTGGTTTAAAAACCGTTTTATAGTTTACTTGCAAATTGCAAAAAACCAATGTATAGCGGTTTTTAAAATTTGCTTATAATTAATAAAAATTGATCCCAATTGTTTGAAATTGCTCTAAAATTGTAGCTCTTGTATGGTACAATAAGTCCTCCAAAATTGAAATTTGTAAGTTTAACCATTTTTGCGCAATTGAAATTGTTTGATATAAAAGTGGTTATTTTTAAATTAATTATTAGGGCTAGAGGCCATTCTACAGCGTCCAACAGGTGACCACTTTGTTCGTTAAGAGTTATACTTTACATTTCTCTTTTACAGTTTATCAATTTTTAAAATTGCTTAATGGTAAAATGATCTGCAAAAAAACCACTTAATTGCAAATTGAATATTAGCAACAATTTGAATACAATCTCTACCGGACTTTTCTATCGAAAAGCCTGATTTTTTTCCTTAATTTAGAAAAAAAATTTAATGTTCTACGACCCTGGGGATCCAAGATTTTTTTTTTTTTTTCATTTAACTCTCACGACTTTGTTAATTTTCCGTAGACACTTGATTTTTGGATATTTTATTCTTAAATACCTATATTTTATGAAAAAAAATATTTGATTGTTATTGACTGCTGTTCTCTTTTGCAAAAGTGATTCAGAAGTGAGGGTTAGTATTGTGGCGGCCGTCCCGACCGAGCTTCGGGGGAGCCCCCGGCTCTGCAGCTTCTGATTAATCTGATTACGCGTGCTCAAAACTGCCTGCGGACCCTGCGGTTGGAAAACCATCAATATCTCGGCTTTCCTGGGTCGTAGAACAACCTTTTTTTTTTTTTTTTCTTTAACTGGGGTAGCTCGAGCAGATAAACCGTTTTGCGTACTTTATTGAACTTTTTGAGATTGTTTACTGGTGAAAAAAGACCATTTCGAAAGATTGTTGTCCAGCGTGCATCTACGGCGCGTTTCTTTAGATACACCTCTAATTTTTCTTAATTTACCTTTTCACTTTGAGACTAATACCAAACAATGAAGTGATTATCATAATAATAATAATAATAATAATAATAATAACAATAATAATAATAGTAATAATAATAATAGTAGTAATATTAACTAATAGTTCGATCGTAAAATTGTCATTTTCCCTGCGTTGTAGCAGTATGTAAGCTTATTAGTAATAATCGGTTAAGCCGGCGCTCTCAGCCAAAGCATCGGATCTAGGCTAATTAGCATCCCCGGAGAAGCCCCATCTTTCAGGGACCACTTCTCGTTGGTAAGGCCGGCGATCCCAGCCTGGCATTGGATCCGCTAATTCCTACCTACAGCCCTAACACTGTTTCGCATTTACCCAGGACTAAAGACTCGTGTGGCAACAAAAACCCTGGAATTACTTTGAAGGAAAATTTCACGGCAAAACCCGCCTCAAAACAGCCGGGTTTGCAGAGGAACTTTTTTCGAACAGTTTTTGAAAAAATCTGCACTTACCGGGAATCGAACTTACGATCCCTAGAACGACGTTCTATCAGTAACAAGCACTTACGATTAAAGATGTTTTACTTTAAAAGATCTTAAGGAAAGCCCTGCCGATTGCCCTACCCGGCTCCGTCACTTTTCCACGGCTACCTATGTAGTTTTTCCGCATGTCCCAATCGCTGTGGTTAGCTCCTCGTCAATTGTGCAATGCTTACTGTATCATCTAAGAGTAAAAAAAACGGTGCCTAGCTTTCCAGTAAAATATGTACCGTTCTGTCAGAGCAGTACATAAGAATCAACAGTGGCTCGAATTATTTGTTCTCGAGTATACAGATTTCAAAATTCAAAGAACATAGATTTAATATCAGTGCGATAGAATTAGTTTTTTGGCGTTGCCAATTCCGAGTGCGGAGAAAAAATGAATTTAAGTAAATATAATAATAGTATGAAAATAAAGTGAAATCCAACACTTTACCATTGCTAGTAATGATCTAAAAAATAGTAAAAATTGCCAAAATCCATTTTTTGCAGATTCAGTTATAAAAAAAGCTTTCAATACACTTATGCACCATAAAAAAATGAAAAAAATAAGCTGTGGATGAACCTTATTGGTCCAACGGTGTCCCCGGAAATCGCAAAACTCAATGGTTTGGCTCGAAATTTCTGTAAAAAGGAAAAAAAAACTACGATTATTTTTCGCCTATTCTATCACACTATATGACATATCGTAGTCACAATTATAAGTGACACAAACCCAACCAAAGACAAGCAAGTAAGTCTTTAATAGAAATTCAAACTTTGCTGCAGCACCAATTGCTAATGTAAATTTACATGAGATGATGAATTTCAGAAGCTAAGAGGGAAGGCTTTTTTATAGTTTTCCAACGTTGGCGCCATCCATACCTCTAACTTTACACGTTGTGATGAATATTCAAATCTCCCCTACTGGAATCAAAAAGTTTAGCATACTGTAGTCACGTAAGGTTCGATCCTAAGAATAAACAAAAACGTTCAAATAATAGAATATAGGTGAGTTTTACTGTTATTTTGTTAAAAAAAGTTCACTGATCGTACATTTCTTCATTGATTTTTATTTCTCAGGGTTACTCACAAACAAAAAACGGCCAATGAATCTTCAGATATTCAGAATCATCTGTTACGTACGAAAGCATATAGCTATGCGTGCGTGCGCCTCTGCTGGCTTGGGCCCGAAAGGTAGGGGAATAGAGAAGAGAGGTGATAGGAAAGGTAGAGAGAAGGGACAGGGAGATCAGCAAGAGACGCGAGAGGGTAAGGACGAAGTCCGCGAAACGATAATACATGCACAACTTCCCTCAATGATAAGTAATTCTAATAAAGCATAAGTAACAACAAGTCACGCTTCTATTTATTCCCGCACCGAGAATCCCACGTAACAGCTGGTGTCAGAAGTGGGATACAGATAACATTTTTTATGGTCTGTCGCGTGTGCGGAAATCACTTAGTCTCGCGGAACAAAAAAAAATATTTTTTAATAATTTTTTCTTGTCTTAATTAACGTAATAAATAAAAGAAAGAAAAAAATATATCTCCCGCCGCAAAGAAAAAAGTGTCAAAAGTGCCAGACGCCAAATTCAGTGTGTCAAGTGCCACAATTCAAGGGAAATTGGAAAAGGAAAAGAGAACAGGAAGATATAATCGTAAAAATCTTCGATACCGCAAGGATACTGGACAAGGAAAAACTGCATATCAAGCCAGTGGACCAGCATACCAGGACACTAGAGGCAGCTACCATTCACTCAACCCGGAAAAATACAGACAAACAGAAGAAAGCACGGTACGCCAAGCCCGGACTACAGCCACAGAACACGGGATACACGGCACGGAAGAAGGAAACAACGAGCGAAGGCAGAAGCTGAGCAACTCCAGGAAGGATCAAAGAAGGAAGCCATAAGTATGCACGGGATCATCGTCATGCTGACCATCGTCACGGCGATCTGGTAAGTGAATTTTCATTACTCGTATATACTATACTCATAACCCCCGAGGGAAATACGCACCTATAAGAAAAAACTTAAATATCGATATTATTTCTAAATCGCAATATCCTCAGACCTTAGCGGCAACCCATAATTGCATGCACAAGCATATAACCGATACAAACGACAAACACCCCATACAAAAATTTTTAAATTAGTTAATAAATACAAGGAGCCAATCGAAAATAAAAACGAAAAAAATAGACTATCGACTAACACTCGATAGAGCGCGCGTATCTATCAGGTTAACACAAAGTACACAGAAACGACGGCGTTTTACGATTAGAAAAATATAAATACGAACTAGAAAAGCACAAGACAAACTACAGAAAAAAAAGACTTAAGAGCAACAATATGAGTGACGTAGAAACAAATGATACACTGGGAATGGGAGTACAAGAAGCCGTGAGGTGCACAGATATACACGAAACAGGACCAATTGACACAGATGACGAAGTAATACATATTAATTTAGAAGATGATCCGGAAACATGGACAGAGTGGCAGAAGGCCAGCAAAAAACAGAGGCTTTTTATGATGAAAATGTTAAGGAAACTAACGCCAAGCATCAAATGCGGACAGTTATCTCATAGACAGGACATAAGCGATAACGAAACTGATGCGCCATCCCACACAGAAACACATAGACCCCCGTATTTGAAAAATTAACTTCATATACCGAACGTGAAAATGCGACAACCGACATAAATCGACGAGTCACTAATCCACATAGCGATAAAACACAAGCCAAGCACGACACTAATTTACACGATATAATAAGAGAAGCAGCGGCACAAGCGGTGCAACAATATACAAATCGAATACCTACACCTACACAACCAAAACATCAATCATCACAACAGACGTACGGAGAAGTTACACGGGGTCAAACACAAATGCGAACCCCAGTAGCTCAAGGCGAGCAAGAAACCGGGAACTACGGCATCACCCACAATACAAACCACGACAATAATTATTATAGACAGAACACAGCGGCACCACTTTATCCTGCAGGAGAGGACGAGTTAGGTTGGGCAAATAGAAATTACTTAAACGCCCAAGACCGATTTACAGTACCCCCACATTACACAGGAAATCCTAATTACGAACGCCCAATTCAGAATACACTGTCGTCACTAAGTCACCTAGCAGCAAACATACCGATATTTGACGGCGATTCCGTTAAACTACCCCTTTTCGAACAAATGGTAAGAGTGGTATCGTGAACGGTAAGCCCCGTATATGAAAAATTTTTTATAGGCTCACTAGCAAATAAGCTAAAAGAAGCAGCTGCCGAATTGATACCACGCCTGGCACAGTTCTCATCTGTAGACGAATTCTTGGTAGAATTGAAAAATAGGTACAGCAGTATCGGAAGCGTCGACACGTTATTAGCAAAATTAAAAGTAGTGAAACAACACATAGGGGAATCAGTAAAGGAATACAGCAGGCGCGTTCAAAAATTATACGATAGAATAATAACCCTATACGATTCGGACACGACACTATCACCCGGGCAACGACACGCATTAAAGGAGAGCGCTGAAAAAGCAGCTATAAAGCAATATACGTACGGGATACAATCACCTTACAACTACAGGGTAACATGCCTTAACCCGAAAACGTTAGGCGAAGCTATAGTAGCCGCGCTGAAAATGGAAAGCGACTTAAGCCTACGAGAAATAATCCCGGCACGAATCGAGGCCCAAATATACCAAGCGAGAGCAGAAACAAGAGATACGGATGATCGTGCGAGCAGCCACGAGCAGGCAGAAATACGTGACTAAACAGATAAAAATAAAATAACAGGGGACTATTAATATTGCTCATATTGCAATGAATACGGGGAGCATGCTACAAAAGTATGTATGAAATTAGTAGCAGACGCAGCGAATAAGAGAATTAAAAACCCAGACATAAAAACAAATGATCCACCAGTGCAGGTATCACAAGATAAACAAAACGTAAGGGATAAAAATTGTGCTTACTGCAAACGCAGGGGGCACTATACAAGCGAATGCCGCACACTAGTAAGAGATGCAGAGAATGGGAGAATAAGTTGGAGCGACGGACGCGAACAATTTAACAATAATAACAGGGAAAATACGGAAGGAAATTTTAACTACCGGAATAATTATAATTATCCCCCTAATACGTATAGCCAAAACTATAATAACGGTTATAGAAGGAACCCCTATACGAATATAGGCTACAACAGATATAATAACTACAACAGAAACGCTGATTACCCAAGAAATAATAATAACAATTACAACAACCAGTACGGTAACAACAATAATTATAGAGAAAATTATAATTATAACAGAAATTATAATAGGGATGAAAATTATAACGACAGAGGACCTCCAAATGGAACAAATGATGCACCTGATGAAAAAATATCCACGCGTAGCACGGAACATTTAAACTCGCAGGACGCTCGTCGTGCTCCCCAAGCGCCGAGCGGGCCCCGAGAATAGAGAAGGAGATAGATCATAAAAACGAAACGGAGTCAGCTGAAGGAGAGGAGCAAGCAGAGTCAAATAAAATAC
>NW_019379807.1:59334-71521 GCF_000648655.2 Copidosoma floridanum | reverse complement strand
AAAAACAGATTTATGTCTCAAGAAACACAAGCAAAATATTTTGCGAAGATGAATCGGAGCATAGATCATAAGATTAAAGAAGTAAGAAATAAGTTGTATAAAGAGGTATATGAATAGTGAGAAGTTATTAAAAAATGCCATAATTTATAAAAATAACTATTTAGATAGCATAGATTGCCCAAAACATGCGTTTGTTCTTATGTGTCTACCAGCATCAAATCAAAAAATGTACTGGCAAAAGGCCACTATTTTTTTATTATTACATTCTTAGAATGAAAATGCCACAAACGTTTATTATTTTACGAAAATAAATTGAAAAAATGTGTTTGTTTAACATTAATAATTTATTGTAATACCTAAATCCTTAAATTTCCAATGCTTCATCTCAAATGTATCATACAGACGAGTTATATGCAAGCCCTTTGTGCGTAATTATATGATGATAAAACACATATTTCACTATTTCAACAAGTAAAACATTAAAGATTCAAAGTGTTTGAAACGTAGACATTTTTTGGTAATTTTAGCAAAACTTATTTCATAGGCATCGTGGCTACTCGTGTGAGATTACTCTGTCACAAAAATTATTAACGTATAATTGGTCCCCAAACTGAAAAGCTGATTTTAAAGAATATAATTTGATGTGCGGGTTTATTTTCAGCCAAAATATCGTTTGCATAACCTGTCCATAGCCGGAAACCCACACACAAGCTTCATTACTATTATAATTATACATACGATTTCTGTATGGCCATTCAATACAGACCTTACTTTGTTGATTAACTGATAAAGTTGTGGGTGTATTATCGTGTACTTAAATAAGTAAAGATTACATTTGGTATTTATTAATGTACGTAGTAATATTTTTTTTATTTTATTAACGTAATAACACGTGGCATGCCATGTG
Source organism: Copidosoma floridanum (assembly GCF_000648655.2). The sequence continues at coordinate 70,614 of NW_019379807.1, read as the reverse complement.
GAATGCCATGTGTAATGCCATGTGGAACGCCATCAAGCATTATACATGAAATTTACCAACCAATTACCTGCATGGAATACCTCATGACTTTACACATGAGTTTTTTCGTGAGATTACACAAATAACTTACTGTGTAATTTCTAGTGGAATAACGTGATACCAGGCAGTAGGGACCTAAAGAAAATCCCCCTCTTAATAACATTCAATAAAACTACCCACCAAGCACCCATTATATTTCATTCGCCTCGTTCTCAAGATTACATTGTAGTACTCCTTTCATCCGCCAGAGGTCACAACGTTTAGAGTTTAAAAAATTGGTGGAGTGGGAGGCCTGGCATCTTGCACTCCATGCATCATACCACTGCGCATCCCTCTCATATTCTTTTGTTGTGCGCTAGAGGTAACACGTGTAAAGAGTAAGTATCGTGCTAAGTGTCGTGCCCTGGATCCTGGGTCCCTGGGAAAGAGTCCCACTCCGTGAATCAGAGGATAAGCTTCTGCAAGAAGGCGGTTGTAATCGGTATGTGATGGTGATCGAAGTGCTGGACCCTTATAAGCCTACAGATTTACACTGTCTATCGTGCACTCATGGACAGCGGCGAAGAGGTTGAGTTTGTCGTCCACTCGGTGTGTCCTATAGCTAGATATTTATGCGTTTCAATAACACAGTAGAAGTTTTTTCGTTTTCCAGAAGTGTCTATATCGTGTATTCGTAGACCACAGATAAGGCATACAATATCATGTCATGGCTTTTTCGCAGGGTATCTCGTGCACAGTAAAAAATTTTGTTGAAAAATTAATACGCTACGCATTGGAAAAAATCCGACCAATGCTAGACGTAGTATATTAACTATGAAAATAGCTACAATACTTTTACAATAGAAAAATTACTACGTGAATAGTAATAATTAAGAAGAAAACTTGTCTACAGCATATTTACGACAGCATTAGAGAAAATACTATCAGTTTTGTAACTTTCCAGCCAGGTGGCGTACATGTTCATTTTTTCAGTGAATACACTACGTTCGTAGTAAAAACTACGAACACACTAGGAATGGTTGAAATGAGTTACATTTTTAGTGCTATAGTGATTTAAACAGGGGGCTCATTTAAAAATGAAATAATGTCTTTTACAACGTATAAACTTTTATTTAGTGCTGAAAATACTTGCACAGTGTTTATATTAATTTTTTATTTTATAATTCAATCTTTGGCCATGCTGACGACGAGGTTATGTGGAACAGAATTATGCATATGGTGCACTAGTATTAACATTGCAATCTTACTGTATTTATTTGCTGCATGAAACTATAACTTAATTAAACATTAGGAACGACAATTTAGTTGACCAATTTGGAACTGATATGAAAACCAGAGCTTCAACACACAAACAGCACTACGACATTTTTTCGATTATTCCAGCGCCTGCAGATTATGCAAAAATGAAATTTCAATAGAAATCAACGAATTTCACTTTACTACGCTGATAGTGTTTTTACAATTCTACAAGTAATATATAACTACAAAATAGTATTTTACCCACTGCAATAGTTGTGTATTATACTACACGGCGTCGTAAAATAACTACGCTACACATTGGTCGGATTATTTCCAACTCTAGACGTAGCAAAATTACTACCATCGTAGTGAACTTACTTAAAAATTAGCATTAATACTAGCCGCTTGTAAATTTACTTCGTCAGACAAAGTACAGTTACTATAGAAGAGTGGTAATTTTACTAAAAATTTTTTTACTGTGTGCATTTAGACAGAAATATTGTGCAGACGACTACGTCTCGGTCTATAATGCTGTTTTGACAGGTTACACCTACACGTATGACGTGTTTAATATATGTGAGAGAGTGGGTCTGACATATATAGTCTTCGACTAAATCATAAATTGGAAAAGTAAGTACTAAACCTTCCTGGTTGGCCAAATGAGCGTCTCTCATGCATTTGGAGACATAGGGCTCAATCAAAAAAAATTTTTCTACGGTTTCTCGTGCACTCAGAATCAAGTTCCATGCGATAAACGCAACGGTGTAACATGACTTTTGGCTTATTGGCCGGGTGCAGTTCAGGTGCTGCCCTCACCTAGTCCCTCAAGGCCATGTTAATTCTTATCGAGAAAAAATTAGTTCAGTGGCCGCCATTGGCGAGCCCTTGAAAAAATCAGCTTAAAGTTGTTTGATTTATCCCAAGTTTAACGTACAGGTTAAGCTCAAGACTGGAGTTGCATTTAATATTAGCGGTCTTCACAACAGCTGATATAAAATTCTAATTATGTACAGTTAATTATATTAGAATAAGAACCGAGCCTTTTGTTGTTAGATAAGTTTAATTTAGTNAAGTAGCAACATTTGTCCGGATTACAAAAATTAGGTTTTTGCGAATAGTATAAAAATTCTATGGTGCAAGAGGGTAGCTTGGCAACTCATGTATCAAAAACGAGCGAAAACTAATAATGTCGCTTTGTTAGGTTTACACTAGTTAATATTATTATTTATATTGTGGTTGCTTATCAACTATACATTAACTATATGACAATTGAGATCGCCGATCAGTTAGGAGCTTGGTTAGGTGGCAAATGTAATAGCTTTTAGGTATCTTTATTGGCCCATTAATTTATCTGCTATCTCCGATTAATCTGTGTTTTATGTTATGAGCAATTCTAGAATGCTCTCTTATACAGAGTTAAGCTATCCTTGAAAATTTTAAAATAAACATAAGTAAAAATAAATAGTAATCCTGTTTGTTTGAAAATAAGGATAAGGCTTGCTTCTACACGCTCGCATGATGTGTACTTATATCCCGAACATGGTTGTATATTAGCAAGTTATTCAAATTTATTGTCGAGTGACACATATGCACCATGCATCTGTAAAATGCTCCTTCTTACACTGCTATTCGCGATGAAAACATCGGTAAGAGTGATTGTCTTGAACAGTTAACAGTACAAAATAATATCAGATAAACGCGTTTTTCTATGTCTCAGTATAATAACAATCAGATTTGTGTTATTTGCAATAAGCAAAGTAAAAATAAATGTTACAAGACTTGCCTGTTGTCAGACTCTAATACTGCCGAAAAGTTTATCTCTACGATTGTTTAAAAAAAGATGAAGTTTTTACGAGAATTTGTAAGTATGATACTATTGAAAGTCTTCTAGCTCTTGAAATACGCAACCACGAAGAATCTTTTAAAGGGTACTTATATGTTCCAACCGATTTACCGAATAAGCAAAAAATACTTTCGCATTGTTCGAATAAAATGATTAGTCAAGCTTTTCAAAAAGTACGAGATACAATTAATTTATTCGATTCTGCGTTCAAACTTAGNCCGTAAATATATCTATAAAAAATAATAAATATAAATAATTACTTTTATTTGTCACGAGAATTCATGGAGCAGAGATGAAGTGGTTGTGATTCAACTCTTATTTGCTTAGACGAAAAGTCAAATTCGATTAGTAGAAACCAATATACTAGCTAAGAGAGAAAAACAAAGATCTCAGGCTGCACTAATCTTCATTTTGTTTCAAGATTTCATATTTTATGGCTGCTTGGGTGAAAAGTTGAATAAAAAATCACGTGATTCAACTATTTTTGATTTACACAAGTCAAATTGGGTTGGTAAAAAATCGTATACAAGCAACGGGAGAAATCAAAGTCTGATTTATTTTTCTTCAAGATAAGTAAGGTATAATATTTCAGTATTAAAAGTATTTTTAAAAGGTAAATTGTTGCTAGTTATAAAAGTGTGGGTACTCAAATAAATAGATGATTTTATTTTTAATGTTTACTTACATTATTACTCACTAAATTCATCTAGATACTTTCATCTTTTGGTGGGCTCAACTGCAACTTATTTTGTCGATTAGTTGGGCTCAACTGCTACTTTTTTCTGTCATTCTTATCAGTAGATGGGCTCAAGTGCACAGCGCCCATATAAGCAAATATTATGAAAGCTAAAAAGTTTTGTGAAAAAACTCAATACGTTGGATACAAGCCTACAAAAGCACTACCACCATTTACAATGGATGAAATGAAGATGTTTCTTTTTCAAGCTCCAGATAAAGATTTTCTTGGCAGTAAGGTGAATACTGCTCTGTTATTAAATACTAAATATAACATTTTGTGGATTTTGTATGGACTTCACAGGTACTTGTCGAATAAGAGAGCTCTATGATAATTAGCATGAGTGACATCCAAGATAAAGAATCAGATTTTATAATTACACTTGAAAGATACTAAATTAGTGATTCTAGTTAAAATATTGTTAAAAGATACGCTTTAAAAAATTAGCATCGATGAGACATTTTGTGACACTTTTTCCGCTGCAGCCATTAAAAACGTGACAGTAAAAATAAAACACATCTAATTTCAAACCTTTTAATTTAAATATTACCCATATTATTATAGTTGGGCTATTTAAAAATTATATTTGACATCATGTATCTGATTTAATTACAAATAATTTAATGATAAACCATCTTTAAAATTCATACGTATTATATAAATGGGCCGTCAGGTACTGAAAAATGAGCTAATATATCGTTATCTACAAGAATGAAAAAAGAATGTTTCGTCCCAAAAGCACACCTAGACTCATCAGTAAGGCTGATGACGTGCTATTATTTAAAAAAATTTTTTTTTTTTTAGACAACGTTTATTAATAAAAAATAAGCACACATGGTTTACGTTATAGTTCATTTATAAACGTACAAATTTGGACTTTACAATACAAATCTTATATGATAGACGGCCTCGTTTAGGCAGTTAAATCATTTCAGTTTCTGTTGTTGATATTTTTCTACTTTCATTCGTAATAAACATGGTGCTTTACCTTACAATTATTGATGTATAAAAGTGAAAAATTAATCATCCGAAAAAATACTTTAACACTGTTTATGTGGGGTGTTCACTCCTGTATTATTTTAAGTAAAAAGAAAATGAGTTTACAGGGCCATACGCTCTTATATTACTACATATAATAAATTTTACACTCTTCACACCATACTTTCCACACCAACAGCCTTTCACACAATTTTTTTTAAATGCTAGATAGGAGATACTAGGTAAGTATTCTTGATTCATTATTTACACTTATTAGTGTAGCCACCAGTACTTTGTACTATCTTTAGTTTTGTCATTAACGTTTCTTTTGGATAATGAGGTGCTGTACCTGAGCACTCGTGCGCTTGCAATATCAAATGGTAACGTTTTGTCAACGAGGTCTAGACCAATGGTATAATATTGGTACATTATTTTCATTTTGAATTAAATTTTGTTTATCTAATAGCATAAATAGTTCGAGTGGTGTTATACTATTTTTTACAGGTTTCGAGGTATGGTATATCTATTTGAATCAATTCTTTTTTAATTATTTCGTTGTTTTGTGTTTTCTCACAATACACGTAATAGTTTCTTATGATTTTTAACACCAATACATCTATTCTAGGCTCTTTCGCTGTATTATATAAAATTTTGTTTGAGAAGAATCATTGGTACTCGTATTTAGGATTACGATATGTATTTAAACAAGCTCTGAGGCACTTTCTTTCAAATACTCTTAACCTTTTCATGGTAGACACGCTGTGATTGAAACAGATTAGGGCAGCATACGTGATTATAGGCTTAATTAGCAGCACGTAGCAAATCACTTTTTCTCTTGTGGCTAGATGTTTGTTGTGGTATAGCCTGCCCAGAGCTGCGAAAGCTTTGTTGGCTTTGTTAAAGGTAGTTCTGCTTAAAATTTAATCGATTATTTCTTAATATATTTTATTAAGTCTAATTAAGTACTGATTNCTATCTCCGATTAATCTGTGTTTTATGTTATGAGCAATTCTAGAATGCTCTCTTATACAGAGTTAAGCTATCCTTGAAAATTTTAAAATAAACATAAGTAAAAATAAATAGTAATCCTGTTTGTTTGAAAATAAGGATAAGGCTTGCTTCTACACGCTCGCATGATGTGTACTTATATCCCGAACATGGTTGTATATTAGCAAGTTATTCAAATTTATTGTCGAGTGACACATATGCACCATGCATCTGTAAAATGCTCCTTCTTACACTGCTATTCGCGATGAAAACATCGGTAAGAGTGATTGTCTTGAACAGTTAACAGTACAAAATAATATCAGATAAACGCGTTTTTCTATGTCTCAGTATAATAACAATCAGATTTGTGTTATTTGCAATAAGCAAAGTAAAAATAAATGTTACAAGACTTGCCTGTTGTCAGACTCTAATACTGCCGAAAAGTTTATCTCTACGATTGTTTAAAAAAAGATGAAGTTTTTACGAGAATTTGTAAGTATGATACTATTGAAAGTCTTCTAGCTCTTGAAATACGCAACCACGAAGAATCTTTTAAAGGGTACTTATATGTTCCAACCGATTTACCGAATAAGCAAAAAATACTTTCGCATTGTTCGAATAAAATGATTAGTCAAGCTTTTCAAAAAGTACGAGATACAATTAATTTATTCGATTCTGCGTTCAAACTTAGTTTTTTAAGAAATAAAGTCAATTCACCTCTCGAAAGTGATTTATTTATTGATAATAAAAGAATGAAAGATTTTTTGATCAATGAATTTGGAGAGAAAATTTTTTTTTTCCATACTCCGAATGATCCTAAGTCTGCTACAGTATTTTTCAATCAAGTTCCTTTAGAGCAAGTTATAAAGACACTAAAAGAGTTAAATGACCCGACGAAAAAATTGCATGATTGTGCCGAAATTTTGAAAAATGAAATCGATTCAATTGATATGAAATTAATTAAGACTCATGAAATCATTATTTCTGGATATTATACATATTATGAAAGGCACACCTACACCAAAGCACATCTCTCTTGCTCAAATGATTCATCATTTAACAAGATCCAAGCATATTATTAAGATTTTATGTAAACTAGGACACTGCGTAAACTACGACTATTTGCGTGAATGCGATCGACTGTTAATTAAAAAAATTATTTCGGAACAACCGAATTATTCCGTAATTAATCCAAGCAACATTGCACAAAATTCATCATTGTTTTTACATGGCGCCATAGATAATAATGATTTTTTAGAGGAAACTCTGAGTGGTGAAAGTACAACTCATGTAACTTCTATGGTATTGTATCAAGAATTTTCACCAGATTTAAAGCGTGGAGTTCGTGTTACGTTGAAAGAGAGTGTTAAAAACATTGCAATTGATAATTTAACTTTAAGAGAATTGGAAAATTTTACGCTTACAATTAATCAACCAAAGACTTTGTTATATGCAGGTAATCATACTCTTGTGAGTGCTGCTAGTGATCATAACATATTATGTTGGAATTAATTTGAATTGTATCTAAATGTAAAGTAAAGAGCAGTAAAGAAATTTTTCGCGACACTGATGTTATTATTCCAAGCTGGATGCCATTTAATCAGATGGTGAGTAAAAGTACTCAGCCAGTCTCAACAGTTATATTTTGCCCTTTGATACCTCATGCACTGACTTCACCTGCTGCTGTATTTACAGCTATGAAACAATTTGAAGTTTTAAGTAAAATACTTAAATGATGAAGACTACGGTGTGTTAACCGCTGACATGGCGATATATCTGATAGCAAAACGAATTCAAATGCAGCTGGAAAATCCCTTCCCAAAATTAATACTGAGGATCGGATCTTTTCATTTCCAAAAAACGTGGCTTCATTGCTTAGGTCAGTATTTGTCTGGAAGTGGTATTGAAACAGTCCTATATGATGCAGGTATTTATGGTGAGAATACTGTTACGTCGGCGCAACGTATTATTTGAGTCTAAGTTTTCGCTTAATAACTACACTGGGCGCGTAGGTGAGACGCGGGGCTAAAGGGTAGTTATTTTTCTATTCGAGTATTCGAAAGGGAGCGAGGACGGCCGTTTTGATTAAATCGACGTGGTTGTCGAGCAATAATGCGATGCACTCGTTCGCGGCGCGCCTGGGATTTATTGAGAATACCTGGTGCAATGAGTCGGATAGTATTCCGTTCGCGATCTAGAGGTTACCAGTACCTTAACGAGCAAAGGTAGTTACACTCTAGAGGTTACGCAAGGGGGTAAAATGGTTTAAGTTCGCGACCGGTCTAGGATCCACCAGTACCATCCGGAGTAAATGTGATTGCCCTAGACTTTACGTGAGGACTAATTTGTCTATTTAATTTCGTAACGTGGTATTTACCGATACCGAATTTCAAACTCTAACAAAAACACGTCCACGTTTGAAACCGAGAGAAAAAAAGGAAAGAACTTGTCACTTTAGTATTTGAATTAGACTTACTTTTATTTTTTGATATACAACGTACAGCGGAGTGAACCAGCGCGAGGTGTCAGAGATCGAAGATTGAAAACCGCACTCGTGGAGGACCGTGAGATAGCAGAGGCGGACTCTAGCTACCTAGTCAACCGTTCGAGGGTGAAATTAAACTGTGACCGTGCCTCGCTTCGCAGTATACTGGGTTGTAGCAGAGGCGGACCCTTACTACTCAGTCTACTTTGAAGGGCTATCGTCAAGTCGAGTTGAGTGCTTTTCTCGGTGCCTTTGGGCCTTTTTATAAGGAGTAGCAGACCTTGACCACGCGCTGGCTGGAAAACGACGCAGGAAAGCTTGCCACCGAAAATTTTGGGGGAAAAGACAATAGCCGAAGATCTAATTGGCTGGAGTTGCTCTAGTTTAGCCACTCAAAATTGGCACTTCCCACTTCTGGCTAGCTTTCCTACATGCGTCAAGAGAGGGGAAGGTGATTCACTCGCTTACACCCTTCCTTTCTCTTTCACATCAAGATTTTACAGATATTCCATGTTATTAAATATTAACCTTAGGATGACATATTGCTAAAATTTACTTAGACTAAGCATTGTTCGTTCATTCAATCAAATTTGTTGCAACAAGAGTGGTGAAAGTCGCCCAATATTTCATGTAGGTGTTGACTGAATAATCGTTCACTGCGTTGCTATATTAATTATAGAGTTAGTAATAATAATTTTTACACATTAATAACTATAATAGTTGCTAGAGTTGCCAGATACATTAATCGAACAAGTTGATAGTCGTGAAAGAGTAATTGTTAACAGCGGTCCAACCATTCAACTCTGAAGCAGCTGTAGTTGTGGTCCAAACACTAATCAGGTGTTTGTCGTGACCCATGTTAGTAGTATGATAAATTCTCATTTTCCTTTTGCTTACTCTTTGGAGAGGATATCAGCACGTGGTGCCCTGGGGATTTGAAAATTCTGTTACTTACTTACATTGGCTCGGTCGTACAAACTCTCTCTCGACATATCTGAGTCAGGAAAAGGGGAAGGAGCTATTGTTGACTATTGGATCAACTTTCCCGCTTTCCTTTACATATTGAAAAGTAGCAACATTTGTCCGGATTAAAAAAATTAGGTTTTTACGAATAGTATAAAAATTCTATGGTGCAAGAGGGTAGCTTGGCAACTCATGTATCAAAAACGAGCGAAAACTAATAATGTCGCTTTGTTAGGTTTACAGTAGTTAACATTATTATTTATATTGTGGTTGCTTATCAACTATACATTAACTATATCTTAGTCTACTTGTCTTAGCTCTTATCTACCGGCGCAACTGTTCCTAGCTAGCTTTTTGCATCTGTTAGTTATTTTATTATTTTACGCTTTGAAAAGTATTTCATTTGATTTCTTTTCCGGTCAGCATAGGCCAGCGTGCATGTATGTGAGTCATGCATGGTCGTAGTACCTTAGCTACGAGCAAACTTGTAGGTGATTTACCTCTTTGCAGATGCACATTGGCCCCTGCGTTTAGTGTTCTAAAATCGGCACGGAAAGTTTTGAAGCAAGGGGAAAAAAAATTAATGTGGATCCACCGATGTTACAATACAATAAAATCGATCTTCAACGGTTTACATTATAACAGAGCGCATAATAAGAGCGCACAAATTGTTGTATGAAAGTATTAAAGTACTACAAATTTTCGAATACGTAAAATTCAGTGAACATTCTTATCTGGATGATTGGCTCTTATTACCTCAGCTTAATGCACTTTGAGAATCTGTGGTTGACCGTGATAGTTTTAAAGTATCTTATCTAACTAATATATAAAGCAAAGTCGCTAAAACCGTTGTAATCGATAACTGCGAAAATTACTAAACCGATTTTGCTGAAATTTTGCATACTGATTCTTGACACTTCCTAGATAGTTTTAGTATGGCTTTTATCTTTAAAAATTTAATAACAATAGTAATAAATAAGCTCAAAGTTTTGAAAAAATACGTCAGCTTTTCACTTTAGTTCAGTAGGATCCGCTAGGTGGCGTTAACATAAAATCGAAGCTACCTGCAACAGAATTGAATAAATATGGTTATAATATGCCGGAGCGTCTCAAAAAATTCCTGCATTCGACTACCAGCAGTTCATTGAGCTGTATCGAGAAAGTAAATGATCGTCGTGCAGCTGGGTATCCCGGTTATCGACGATGCTCTTCTCCAGTAGGCAAGTGATCTAGGTCTACTATCACCTTGAACCTCCTGGATTGACGAGTGCAACCAATAAAAAATTTATTCCAATTGATGACGTCTCCGGTGGAGTACCAGGAGACGTGTCTAGCCAGAGCATATCCTGCTCCAATCCTTCAGAGTTATATGGCGGTACCACAATCTGTCCTGGTGCCGTCAGAGAATTTTATACTCCAAATGTAAGCCAGGGTAAAAGCCCTGAAGGGCATGCGCAGCCATAACGGCTTCCTTCTCAGTGGTCGTGTCCCCAACGGCATCCCCACATTTCCCCATCTAACAATGAGCGGTTGGTGATCCGGGAAACAACCCAAAGACGAGATATTTTTTGATCAGTGGCGTACCTCCCTCATGTACGGTCTCCATCCACATCAGAGACTCCGATGGTAAGGGTCAAGCTACCCGCAGCTGGCTCTCCATCATCAAGAATAATAATAAGGAATGACTGGAAACTTTACCACTGGCCCTTTTCAGGGTCAATGTAAGCATTAACGTTCCCTACTTAACCATTAATCTCATCGGTCCTTTTAAGGGCCACCTAAGTTTAGATTACCTTGCCAACAAATACATTTTTACTTCGATTTCTGGAGACGATTCGTCAACTATAAAAGACTTTGTAAAGCTGGCCACTATCAAACCAAGTCAGTCATTAACTGGTAGACGTCACGAGCAGAGTTGTTCGTCGCAAGGCTGGGAGCCCTGGTGACCGACGACCCTATATTACCCTCTCGACTCTAAGCATTCAACCAGGAATCACTGATCCTCTCCAA
>NW_019379807.1:44796-56926 GCF_000648655.2 Copidosoma floridanum | reverse complement strand
ATGAATCTTATCCTATATAGCCATTGCCCAATGAAGGTCTAATGAATTTAGTATGCAGGTGTTTGTTTTTGCTACTGAACTATATTTCAATTTTATCTTAGTCTAAAACGTATAGCTATACGTTTTAATTCTAAATTATTCTATAGCATTTAATATTATTTTTCAGTGTAGTTGTTCAAAGCTTAACTTTGTCGTCTATTGGTTTCTGAAGTTTATTTCATCAATTTGTGTATGAAACAACATTAGTTTTTTATTTCCGATTACCATAGGCTATAGCAAGTGATTCACTCTTTTCCAAATGCACGTTGGTCCTTGCTTCAAATGATTTCCAAATCAGCACGGGAAATTCCTATGGAATAATAAAACAAAATTAGTAGTTTTTGTATCTACGATAGTTTACTGACATGACAGAATCCATTCTTTTGCACTCAAAAATAGTTGGTATGGCTCCTACTATTAATTGTGCTCTTTTAAATGATATCGAAAAACATAATTTTTCCTAAAAAAATAATTACAGAGCTGATTATTCGGTCCAAAGAAATTTAAATTTGTAATGTGATTACATAAGATTTATTCGACAAATAGTTTTATAATAAAACAAATTTTACCTCGATGATAACATGAGAAGTGTCAATGCTGTTTTAATAAGACTTTCAGCTAAACTTAAATGCATATACATGTTGAATGAAAAGCTTTGTGTACTTGGAAACACACCCAATATTTTTTACGCATGACTTTATTTTTAATTTAAATAACAAATTAGTGAGTAACATAGTAATTAAAAAATAATTACTGCCTGAAAAAAATAGATAACAATTCCATTAACGGCATTTTTTGTCACTGATAATAAACAATAACTACTTGAAAACCTCTATTTTGTGATAGTTAAAGTTGAAATACTGGCTTCTTGACAGCTCACTAATACAAATCGTAGTTTTTCTGATTGTATATGGAAAGTACAGACTTCAGTACTTTCTTTTTTTTGCTATGGTATTTCATAAAACCACACAAATCGAAATTTATTACACTCAAGTAGCACATAAGAAGTATAAGTCCACGCGAACATATTATTACTTAATTTGTGGAGCCATCAACCGTTACGACATTTACAATAGAAGTCTTCAAGTTATTAAAAGGTAAAATTTTTTATATGTAAACCAATCAGTGAAAATGTTTTATGTTTTTATTGTACTAAAGAAAAAAAAGTCTTGTACTACTTGCAGTTACAGTTTTTTAACCTCTTATGTTCATTTACAATTATCGAGTTAAAATTACACGAAAAATATTTTTTCGTCATTATTAGATACTATAAGTTAGTAATTACATTGAAATAAAACAATTTATGATCCAACAAATATTATAAAGCTGAAATTGCGTTCATATCCACAATCAGTTTTTAACTTTGTGATACTATAAAAATTTGTACACATGGACAAATAATCAGAACAAGTTTTGTATATTATCTAAAGCTCGAAAAATGGAGAGTAGGTATCAAATAACAGTCACTAGAAAAGTGCCACATATTACAATCTGTAAAAGCCTATGTAAAAAACTGAAAATTTTTTCAAAGTACATATCTTAATAATTATCTGAAATTTTACACAATGAATAATCCTAATATTATCAACAACCTTTCGAGTATTCATGAAATTTCGAACAATTGACATTGACACTAGAATTTTTTTTGGCTCATCTCTCTCAAAAGTACAAATATTTTCCTATTTATTCAAAAATTATTTTAATCTTAAAGTTTATTAGTCGTCAAAGCTTTAAATAGACAAGAATAGTAGACAATTTTAATAATACCATTGTTTTTGTAGTATATCTTTTTGTATCTCAATAAACTACACAAACAAGTAATTAGATGATTCTGCATTCATTGATGATGCTGTGATTAAATAAGATTTCTCACGGTAACTTTACCTTATCTTTGTTATGATCGTGTATATTTTGACCTTATAAGTTACTTAAACATATCCATTTTTTTAAATTTTGATCACTGATGGATATTAGGACAATTTTAACACTTTTATAGATGGTTCATATTAATGTTTTCGATGAAGTAATTATTGTTTTACGTCCACAGAAACGAGTCGATTGGAAATAATAGATCTCTGTCTTCCAAATAGAAAATGATTTGTGCAAGTTAGCAAAAAGAAAACAAAACGCCGTTAACAGAACTACTAGGAGAACCGACAAATTCGTCGATAACCCAAAAGCAACAAGCATGGCTGAAGCTCGAAAGCAAAATGACAACCAGGCAGTTAAGTTACGTAAACGAGCTCTTAGCGATACCGGAAATCTTGGGAGACATGTACAAATCAATCCCGATGAAAAACTCTGCAACGTCAACTCTGCACGTCCACAACGAACTTTTGATCAGAACATCAATCGTACAGTCTAAACCTGTATTCACTCAAGTGGCTGCTCTGTAGGAAAAAAATCCTTTGACTCGTTAAGCGACCTCACGAGACTGGCAGGCATCAATACGGATAAAGTGCACTTCCCAACTGCCTCGGATTCCAGTCGATCTCATCGTTGCTCAGTGTGCGATAAGAGCTTTAACCGACCAAGCCAACTAATGTCACACATGCGTCATGAAGCCATTTTTGGGCTTCTTCGACTAAAAAAAGCTTCGGAACATTAGTTCAACTGAAGATATCTTGCCCCTTCAGAATCATTTGGCATAGAATATCAGAGGTTACGTATAATTTTCATATTTGTGAATGAAATCACATAAAAAAAAAAAATTCTTAAGACTGTAAACATACCATTAATACAAAACCTCGTAAAGATAATATATATTTTTTAATTTTTGTTTTATTGAGACTTATTTTGTGTACTTCTTGTGAGCTCAATTCATGCCATTGCCCAATGAAGGTCTAATGAATTTAGTATGCAGGTGTTTGTTTTTGCTACTGAACTATATTTCAATTTTATCTTAGTCTAAAACGTATAGCTATACGTTTTAATTCTAAATTATTCTATAGCATTTAATATTATTTTTCAGTGTAGTTGTTCAAAGCTTAACTTTGTCGTCTATTGGTTTCTGAAGTTTATTTCATCAATTTGTGTATGAAACAACATTAGTTTTTTATTTCCGATTACCATAGGCTATAGCAAGTGATTCACTCTTTTCCAAATGCACGTTGGTCCTTGCTTCAAATGATTTCCAAATCAGCACGGGAAATTCCTATGGAATAATAAAACAAAATTAGTAGTTTTTGTATCTACGATAGTTTACTGACATGACAGAATCCATTCTTTTGCACTCAAAAATAGTTGGTATGGCTCCTACTATTAATTGTGCTCTTTTAAATGATATCGAAAAACATAATTTTTCCTAAAAAAATAATTACAGAGCTGATTATTCGGTCCAAAGAAATTTAAATTTGTAATGTGATTACATAAGATTTATTCGACAAATAGTTTTATAATAAAACAAATTTTACCTCGATGATAACATGAGAAGTGTCAATGCTGTTTTAATAAGACTTTCAGCTAAACTTAAATGCATATACATGTTGAATGAAAAGCTTTGTGTACTTGGAAACACACCCAATATTTTTTACGCATGACTTTATTTTTAATTTAAATAACAAATTAGTGAGTAACATAGTAATTAAAAAATAATTACTGCCTGAAAAAAATAGATAACAATTCCATTAACGGCATTTTTTGTCACTGATAATAAACAATAACTACTTGAAAACCTCTATTTTGTGATAGTTAAAGTTGAAATACTGGCTTCTTGACAGCTCACTAATACAAATCGTAGTTTTTCTGATTGTATATGGAAAGTACAGACTTCAGTACTTTCTTTTTTTTGCTATGGTATTTCATAAAACCACACAAATCGAAATTTATTACACTCAAGTAGCACATAAGAAGTATAAGTCCACGCGAACATATTATTACTTAATTTGTGGAGCCATCAACCGTTACGACATTTACAATAGAAGTCTTCAAGTTATTAAAAGGTAAAATTTTTTATATGTAAACCAATCAGTGAAAATGTTTTATGTTTTTATTGTACTAAAGAAAAAAAAGTCTTGTACTACTTGCAGTTACAGTTTTTTAACCTCTTATGTTCATTTACAATTATCGAGTTAAAATTACACGAAAAATATTTTTTCGTCATTATTAGATACTATAAGTTAGTAATTACATTGAAATAAAACAATTTATGATCCAACAAATATTATAAAGCTGAAATTGCGTTCATATCCACAATCAGTTTTTAACTTTGTGATACTATAAAAATTTGTACACATGGACAAATAATCAGAACAAGTTTTGTATATTATCTAAAGCTCGAAAAATGGAGAGTAGGTATCAAATAACAGTCACTAGAAAAGTGCCACATATTACAATCTGTAAAAGCCTATGTAAAAAACTGAAAATTTTTTCAAAGTACATATCTTAAAAATTATCTGAAATTTTACACAATGAATAATCCTAATATTATCAACAACCTTTCGAGTATTCATGAAATTTCGAACAATTGACATTGACACTAGAATTTTTTTTGGCTCATCTCTCTCAAAAGTACAAATATTTTCCTATTTATTCAAAAATTATTTTAATCTTAAAGTTTATTAGTCGTCAAAGCTTTAAATAGACAAGAATAGTAGACAATTTTAATAATACCATTGTTTTTGTAGTATATCTTTTTGTATCTCAATAAACTACACAAACAAGTAATTAGATGATTCTGCATTCATTGATGATGCTGTGATTAAATAAGATTTCTCACGGTAACTTTACCTTATCTTTGTTATGATCGTGTATATTTTGACCTTATAAGTTACTTAAACATATCCATTTTTTTAAATTTTGATCACTGATGGATATTAGGACAATTTTAACACTTTTATAGATGGTTCATATTAATGTTTTCGATGAAGTAATTATTGTTTTACGTCCACAGAAACGAGTCGATTGGAAATAATAGATCTCTGTCTTCCAAATAGAAAATGATTTGTGCAAGTTAGCAAAAAGAAAACAAAACGCCGTTAACAGAACTACTAGGAGAACCGACAAATTCGTCGATAACCCAAAAGCAACAAGCATGGCTGAAGCTCGAAAGCAAAATGACAACCAGGCAGTTAAGTTACGTAAACGAGCTCTTAGCGATACCGGAAATCTTGGGAGACATGTACAAATCAATCCCGATGAAAAACTCTGCAACGTCAACTCTGCACGTCCACAACGAACTTTTGATCAGAACATCAATCGTACAGTCTAAACCTGTATTCACTCAAGTGGCTGCTCTGTAGGAAAAAAATCCTTTGACTCGTTAAGCGACCTCACGAGACTGGCAGGCATCAATACGGATAAAGTGCACTTCCCAACTGCCTCGGATTCCAGTCGATCTCATCGTTGCTCAGTGTGCGATAAGAGCTTTAACCGACCAAGCCAACTAATGTCACACATGCGTCATGAAGCCATTTTTGGGCTTCTTCGACTAAAAAAAGCTTCGGAACATTAGTTCAACTGAAGATATCTTGCCCCTTCAGAATCATTTGGCATAGAATATCAGAGGTTACGTATAATTTTCATATTTGTGAATGAAATCACATAAAAAAAAAAAATTCTTAAGACTGTAAACATACCATTAATACAAAACCTCGTAAAGATAATATATATTTTTTAATTTTTGTTTTATTGAGACTTATTTTGTGTACTTCTTGTGAGCTCAATTCATCGTAAAAATTGAGTAATTAATTTGTTTCTTTAATTTTTGTCATGAAAAGTTAAAAACGTCAAGTAATATTTTATAAAGGTGTTGTTGAAAAATGTCTTAATTTTAAAAACATGAATCTTATCCTGAACTATTAGCTGTCACGTGGCCAAGTCCAGAAAAAATCAAATGCAGTAAATGACAGAAATAAGATACAAAAAAAATCATCTAGAATAAAAAATTTGGAGCCTTTACTTCTTCAAAACAAAAACCAAAAAACTAGACAACAACTTGTATTCGATCCTGCATAATACGAAATTATATTGACTATATTCTGTAGTAATACAAATTACAAGTATGCTAACGAACACATTTCACTCTTTAAAATATACAAGAAATCAATTTGCTATGACCATACTTTGCAGACAAGCTATTATCTCCACTACCTAACATTCAAAAGTACCAAGTTGCGTTTAAATTTTTACAGTCAGTTAGATGATGTATGTAAAATCGTTGAACTTATTATTTGTAAAATTTGAAAAATGTGTACTAATGGAAGCTAACATGGATTTTGATAGGACTTTGAAAAAAAAAGTAAAATCATAAAAAATTTGTAAATAATATACACATGGTATAATAGTATTTGTAGGTTTGTTATGTTCTTGCCAAACGATAAGTGCTCCAGTATATGCATAATTTTCCTCACAATTTTACTTATTTTTGTCTTAGCATACGTGAATATAACTTTTATGACCCCCATTATCAAGTAAATATATATGTATACATATTCACACACATGTGTGTATGCATATACATTTACTTTATTATAGGGGCCATAAAAGTTATGTTTACGTATGCTAAGATAAAAATGAGCAAAATTGTGATAAAAAGTTTGTGTTATTTAGTTAGCGTGGTATGCTTGTTAAATCGTGTACTATACAAATATTTAGTATTAACTATGAAAGTAGTCACAATAATTTAAATCGCGCAAAACTCGTCTAACCACATATAGTATTTTTTGTACCTGCGGCCGTAAAGTGGTAAATCATGCAAGCGCGATTAAAATTTTTACTATTTTAATATTGGATTCTTAAAGACCTATTGAAATTAGGTTCACTCTAATTTTCTCAGTTTTTATTATACCGAGTTTAATAACATTTGAGTAGGAAGTTTAACTTTTTCTAATCTAACACATTTATAATGTACCCTAATTTTCAATTAAAAGGCATCTGATTGATTGTTTTCTCATAAGAAACCGTGTTAAACTGTTAATATTTAATAATTATTTTCTGAAAAATTTCCCCTGGTGAAAAATCTGAAAAAATTCATGTGCAGTTATGATATGCTCAATTATCCATTTATTCAATGGTTCTAATTACACGTGTGCGCTAGTTGGCAGTTACACGCAGACTGCTCGCTGCTCGCTTGCTTTACATGCTCGCAATCTCGCGACCTATCCCATTCACACTTCTATCCCTACGTACAGTACACACTACATGGGTGCTGAGAGTGTCACATAACAAACAGCAATTATGTTTGTTTTATTTGTTTCTACGTAAACGGGTCATTTTTGAGTTTCTCATTTTATTTACGATGATAGTGTCGCCCTGTCAGTATAGTGTAAGCTGTTTGAGATTTTGAGAATAATCATTACCATTATTTTGTGAAATCTTGTAGAGTAAGTCTTGGCAAGACAAGAAGTGTTTTGAGGTGTCTGACATGGGTCTTGTCAAGATATTGTAAACTTTGATTTTTTTAGTACCGACCCGACCAGAAAAAATTGGTCAGCAAACGTTCAGGCCGTCGACGGTTGCCACACAGCCATCTTTGGGCCAAGTGTGGTAGCCGATTCCAAATTTTACATGTGGCCCGACAGTAGGCAGCCAAACATTCGATAGCCGAAGTATAGGCCCGAAGACTGCCCGAACGCAGTGTGCCGAGAGAAGTAGTATATACTATCTATAGATAAAAACTCACTATAGCTAGACCGATAGAAAATCCTCTAAATCTCAAAATTGATTTCCAAAGGGATATTTTGGATATTATACGTAATCAAACTCGAAAATTACGGAAAAAAATAGTCAAACTCGTCAAAACTCTGTTGAACACCCTTAAAATAGTGTTTAAAGTTGATTCCGTAAATATATCGTAAACTGTACAAAATAGAATAAAAATAAAAATACTAGCGCGTAGAGTGAAAAATTTCCTATCGATTTGGTCTTATACTTTTGTTTGGACCAGCACAAAATTTTGAGATAAAAATTAACAATGGTATTTTTGCCCGATACCATGAGAGTTAGTGGCAATATATATATATATATATATATATATATGGGGCATTCTTAGTGGACGTGAGACCCCCGTCTCGCCAAAAATTGGTGAGTTGTCTGGAAACGTATGATGGGTCAAAATTTAGCTTGTGACCTCTAGTTTTAAATGCAGAGTGGCGATCCCGAAAAATCCAAAATGGCTGACCAATATGGCAACCAGAAGCAGGAGAAAGGACCCAAAAAATCAAATTTTTTTAATTATTTAGCCCTGAAAAGCTATTAAAAGGCGGGTTTAGAAGTTTTATTTATAGAGACAGTATTAGTTCACATACTCATGGTATGTGCTATGATTAAAAACACATTCAACCACCCCTAACCTAAAAAAAAGATCAATAAGTGAAAAAAACGTGTTTTTGGCAACTGGAATCCCTTCTGAGTTACGGTAATGAGTTAATTTCGTGCTAATATTATATATTAACTTTATAACTATTTAATGTACGACTACAAATGTTATTGAGCAACCCTAACCTCGAATACGTGACAAACAAAGCTGCTCTACGCTGCAAAACGGTTCCTAGCACGTTTTGGAGATCGGGAAGAGAGTTTTTATTGTGCGTTTGTTATTTCTGATCACTACGTATACAGCGGCTTGGGTTGAAAACTAAAGGCATCGTCCTTAACTTCAAAACACTGACTACCAAAGTTGTTTTCCGCTGTTAAGTATCTTCTTGTACGTGTTGGAGGCAATGAAACATACTAATCTCGCTTATTTGGTGTGGATGAACGTAAACATATTTAAACACGGTTTCGAACATGATAAACGAACCCTAACGTCAACAAAGTGTTTAAATTTAATAGTAAAAGANATTAATAAAAATAAATTATGAAAATATCCAAGTAGAAAAATTTTTTTCAACTTTATAAGAAGATATTGATAAAAATAAATCATGAAAATATCCAAGTATAGAAAAAAATTTTTTTTTAACATTATTACAAGATATGTACTTTGAATGAATAAACACTTTTAATTTTAAAATATATAGTTATTTATTTTTCATAATATTTACAAATTTATGCATACGAAAATATAATATGATCACCATTATACATTACGAACAATTTAAACTTATTCACTGCTTCTAGTAACTCATTAAAAAACTCTTCATTTTCCAACAAAGCAGTACATATTTTGTTGGGTAGGAAAATTTGAAATTCGTCTGCCAGCTCAGCGACTATCTTCAATCCATATTTGGTTTTCACTTTTTTAAGCTTAGTCACCATGTAATTTTGATCTGGTACCATATCAGTAACTTTCCTCGTTGGAAGGAAATTATTGCTGGCAATCTTATTCAATGCTGCGGGATCCATCAGTAACATATTTATGAAAAAGAAAAAATGATTAGCTTAGACAATTATGCAAGTATTTTTTTTCATGAGCGCGTCTGTTTACTAACCTTCGATATATTGTGGTTTTTTACACAAGGATTCGCTTGAAGATAATGGTGATGTCAGCTTTCGTTTACTAAGTTCAATCCTATTGGAACCTCTGCTTGCGGGTAGAATGAGCTCGTCTGATTTGGACAGCTCCTTATAATGGGCTATCCCCTCTACTATCAACTGTGATCCATCAGTCAACACTTGCTCTACAATTGTTGGCTGAACTGTGGCTTCTTACTATTATAAAAAAAATTCAGAATTATTACACAAGAGCTTAATATTTTTATCGGATAGTACACGACATGACACATCTGCTGTATATACAGTTCAAACACAACTCATTCCACACATTAAAAAAAATGTCCGAGTAAAGAATATTATATATTTCAGCGATGGTGCTAAACAGCATTTTAAAAATAAATACCAGATGAACAATCTCATGTTCCACAGAACAGACTTTGGTGTAACAGCCGAGTGGCATTGCCATGCCACAGCCCACGGCAAAGGAGCATCTGATGGCATCGGTGCCCTATTCAAGAGAGAAGCAGCCCGTACCAGTTTATTATGCCATCCATCTGATGCCATTCTAACGCCAGAAAAACTTTTTAATTGGGGTAAGAATCATTTTAAATCGATCGAAACATTTTTCAAATGACAAGAAAATTTAAACGAAGGTTTGAAAAAGCGCCTAGCGTCCCCGATATACAAGTAAGTCATTGTTTCATAGTCCAAAAGACTAATTTTCTGCAAATTAAACGATATTCTAACGCAATAACAGCAATAACGCTTCAATATGACATGAAATATATGCTGTATAATGAATTATATTTTAGGGTTTCCCAAAGAGATTTTCATTTTAAAAATTTTGTTTTATTTAAATTACCATACCAAATAAAAAAATTTTATTTCTATCAATAACGTTTTTAATGATTCAACTTTAGTAGTGTACAAGAACCTCATTTTTTTAAAAATTTAATTTTTCGCTTTATACCGTTGTTTTATGATGTTTGAAGGCAGTACACAAAAAATGGTAGTTCCGTAAGCTCTAAAGCGTGTATCTCATTTTTGCTTACTAATTTAATGGGGAAAAGAAAAATCATCAGTCATCTGCATAGATTTTTGGGATGATAGTTATAGAGGTAAATAAATTTGACATTGTTACATTATTTCTAGAATGTTTGAACTGTAATAATAATAATAATAATAATAATAATAATAATAATAATAATAATAATACAATTTGCAAAAAAAATTCCCATTTATTCAAGCTGATTCAGAAAACTTAAACCTAGACAAATAATACATGGAGAAAATCGTTGAGGAACTCCATAAGGCGGCCAGGCGTAACTATCCTCGCCGAAAATTCAACATACGTGGCTTAGACGAGACTTGGCAAGCAGACCTTGTAGAGATGCAGCCTTACGCTCATGAAAACAAAGGTTATCGGTATATACTCACTGTAATAGATGTTTTCTCCAATTATGCATGGGCTATACCTATTAAGAAAAAAACTGGTGAAGAAGTAACTGCAGCAATGCATTCCATATTGAAAAAAGGACGGGTGCCCGTAAACATGCAAACTGATCGTGGTAAAGAGTTCTACAATGCTAACTTCAAAAATCTCATGCAGAAATATAAAATAAATTTATACTCGACGCACAGCAATCTCAAAGCGTCTATATGCGAGCGATTTAATCGTACTTTAAAAGATTTGATGTGGAAAAAATTTAGTTTGCAAGGCAATTATCAATGGCTGAGTTTGTTACAAACGTTAATTAAATTTTATAACAATAGGAAACATCGAACGATTGGTTCGAAACCAAAAAATGTTGTAACTGAAAATGAAGCTCAAATTTTGGAGAAAATGAAAAGAAAAAGTGAAAATAGCAATAAGTCTAATCCTAAATTCAAAATTGCTGATAAAGTACGAGTGAGCAAAACCAAGCAAGCATTTGAAAAAGGGTATACGCCAAATTGGTCGACGGAAACATTTACAATCACACGAGTAGCAGCAACAAATCCAACAATGTATTATCTCAAAGATTACCAAGATCAACCTATTTCTCGAGGTTTCTACGAGCAGGAGCTTCAGAAAACAAAGCATCCCAATGTTTACCTCGTAGAAAAGGTTCTTCGAAGACGTGGAAATCAAGTTTTTGTAAAATGGTTGGGATTTGACTCCAGTCATAACAGTTGGATTAATAAAAATAAATTATGAAAATATCCAAGTAGAAAAATTTTTTTCAACTTTATAAGAAGATATTGATAAAAATAAATCATGAAAATATCCAAGTATAGAAAAAAATTTTTTTTTAACATTATTACAAGATATGTACTTTGAATGAATAAACACTTTTAATTTTAAAATATATAGTTATTTATTTTTCATAATATTTACAAATTTATGCACACGAAAATATAATATGATCGCCATTATACATTACGAACAATTTAAACTTATTCTCTGCTTCAAATAACTCATTAAAAAACTCTTCATTTTCCAACAAAGCAGTACATATCTTGTTGGGTAGGAACATTTGAAATTCGTCCGCCAGCTCAGCGACTATCTTCAATCCATACTTAGTTTTCACTTTTTTAAGCTTAGTCACCATGTAATTTTTATCTGGAACCATATCAGTAACTTTCCTCGTTGGAAGAAAATTATTGCTGGCCACCTTATTCAATGCTGCGAGATCCATCTGTAACATATTTATGAAAAAGAAAAAATGATTAGCTTAGA